>ML792736.1:73642-86161 GCA_009831015.1 Picea engelmannii
TCCACTCAAAGGAAAGGACTTACACAAACCCATTTATGAGAAGGAAATTATGGAAATACTACATGCATTAAATAAATGCCACCCTTACCTACAAGGTAGGCACTTCAAGTTCAAAATATATCATGATAGTCGTAAATACTTCTTTGAACAAATACTATATTCATAAGAACAACAAAAATGGGTGGACTCTCATTCAAAGGTTGCAGCAGGATTCCAGTGCATCAGATACATTTACATGGAAAAATGATTCGCTATGGTACAAAGATCGCTTATATTTATGTAATAAATCCCAACTCAAACAAAAGGTACTATTGGAATTGCATACCTCTCTGGTAGGAGGGCACTCAAGATTTATGAAAACCTACCATAGGGTCAAGAAGGAATTTTTTTGGGATGGCCTTAAAACTGATGTTCAAAGGTTTGTGGAAGAATGTTTGGTTTTCCAACAAAACCAGGTTGAAACAATTAAGACCCCTGATCTTTTACAACCATTAGCCATCCCAAGTCAGCATTGGGAGGAGGTTTCCATGGATTTCATCATAGGGTTACCAAATTCTGAAGGAAAGAGTGTCATCATGGTGATTATTGATAGATTGACCAAGTACGCACACTGTTTTGCACTCTCTCATCCCTTCAAATCTAGAACAATTTCCACCACATTCATGGAGATAGTTCAAAAGATAAATGGAATCCCAAAGATTATTGTAAGTGACAAAGATCCCATCTTCACTGGACATTTTTGGACAGAATTTTTTTTTTTTTGGGTACTCAATTGGCTCATAGCTCATCCTATCATCCTCAATATGATGGACAAGCCGAGATAGTGAATAAATGTCTGGAAGGATACCTTCGTTTCTTTGTCTCTGATAAACAAACACAATGGTTCAAATGGTTACCCTTGGCAGAATGGTGGCTTAACACTTCCTTTCATACTGCAACAAAAATGATACCATTTATGGAACTCTATGGATACAACCCTCCTTCCATCACTTCTTCTATAAAATAAAAATATAAGGTTCAAGAAGTGGAATATCACATCAAGCATCAACAACAAGTTCTCCAAATCTTAAAGGACAACCTAACTATGGCACAGAATCACATGAAACAACAAGCAAATCAACATCATAATGAAAGAAGTTTTGAAGTAGGGGATTGGTTGGTTTTAAGACTACAACCATACAAACAAATGTCCCTCAAGAAAGCCAATAAGGATAATGAATTATCACCAAAGTACTATGGCCCTTATAAGGTGTTGCAAAAGATTGGTACTATGGCATACAAATTGGAGTTGTCTGCATCTTCATGAGTACACCAAGTTTTCCATGTTTTATGCTTAAAGAAGGTTATAGGTGACAAGATCCCAATTCAAACTATATTTCCAGAACTTGACAAGGAAGGAAAAATCACATTGGATCATGAAGCCATCACTGACACAAGAATTCACCAGTTGAGGAATAGATCCATTTCAGAGTATATCATTAAATGGAGGAAACTACCAACTGAAGATTCCACATGGGAAGATGAATCTTTTATACATAAGAATCCGGAGTTACTCAAGCGTTGTGGACAACACTTGTCTCAGGGGGAGGGGTATGTTAAGCCCTAAATAGTGGCACATTACCCTTAATTGGGGCATATTACATTAGTAATGTTATTTTATTCATGTCATCTTGGGTCCATTACTTGTAATTGTACCTCCTAGTCTCCTATATATACCAAGGAGACATTTTCATTTGGAATCATCTTGTATTTGGACATTTATGTGGTGTATAAGGATTTTTCCCCATAGAAGAGGCTTATTATCCGAAATGCTTTCCTTTTCAAGGTGTTGAGTACTTATTTTGAGGTTTTTCTATGCTATATTGATATTTGGTTCTTAACAAAATGACTTCGATATATGCACAACAAAGGTATGGTCAAAGGTTTTCCTGATTTTTCTTTGGAATTTGACTTATGTGAACATTTAATCTATGGAAAATAAAATCTTGTGAGATTCCCATATGGAGCTACAAGGGTAAAAGGGATTCTAGAATTAATACATAGTGATGTGTTTTGGCCTAAACTGATCCCGTCACTAGTATTATCTATGTATTATGTCTCCTTAATATACAATCTCTCCAAAAAGAGTTGGTTTTATTTCCTGAGAAATAAATTGGAGGTTTTTGTAAGTTCAAAGAGTTTAAATTTCTTGTGGAAAACCAAACAAATAGGAGGATCAAGGTTCTAATAACTAAAAATGGAGGTGAATTATGTGGTAAGGAGTTTGAGTAGTTCTGCAAAGAATGTGGCATAACATGCAAAAATACCACTCCTTATACCCCTTAGTAGAATGGGGTTGTTGAAAGAATGAACATGACGTTGATGAAAAATGAAAGGAGCATGCTCAGTGGTGTTGGGATAGAACAATGATTCTGGGTAGAGGCAATTAACACTCCTTGTTATCTAGTAAATAGAACTCATTCATCAACACTAGTTGAATTGACTCCACATGAGGTATGGGTTGGTAAGAAAATTTCTCTCTCACATATCAGAGTGTTTGACTGTGATGTATGTGTGCATGTTCCCAAGGAAAAGAGGAACAAGTTGGAAAATCATGCACTTAATTGTATTTTCACCGGTTAAAAGGATGGAATGGAAGGATATAATTTGTGGGGTCCAGTGATGAGGAAAAAAATTTATAGTCAAGATTTGATATTCAAGGAATTCGAAGGTACTTCCAGGATTGAACTTGATTAAAAGAACAAAGAACTAGAGAAACTAGTGTTTGATCTAAGGAACAAGGAACATGATTCAAATGAGTTGAATGAATCAAATGAAGTGGTGGACCTATAGACTCTAGTTTCAAGGAGTTTTGGATGAGTAAGGAAACAAGTTGAAAGGTATATTCCACCTTATTTTCGTTTCACAGATTTGTTATCTACCACTTATGATAAGCCCAAGTTAGTCAGTGAGACAATCAAATTGATAGAGGGTAGAATATGGAAGGAGGCCATGGCTCAAGAAATGAAATATTTTCATAAGAATGAGACATGGGATTTTGTTGATCTACCTAATGGAAAGAAACCTATTAGTATCAAGTGGGTGTTCAAGAAAAATTTAAGCCCAATAGGTCAAGTCAAGAAATACAAAGCTCGAATGGTAGTGAAATGCTATTCCCAAGTCAAGGGAGTCGACTTCATTGATATTTTATCTCCTATTGTAAAATTGAATTCCATTAGAGTGTTAATTTCTCTGGATGCAAAATTTAATATTGAGATATAGAAAATGAATGCGAATAAAATGTTCCTACATGGGAACCTAGAAGAAAAATTCTACATGAAACATTTTGAAGAATTTGTAATAAAGGGAAAGAAAGAGATGGTGTGCATGATGAAGAGTTCCCTTTATTGTATAAACCAATCACCAAGGATGTGGTATCAAAATTTTGACATATACATTCTTGGATTGGGATTTGTGAGAAGCAAGGTTGATCACTGTGTGTATTCGAAGAAAGAAGGCAGTCATTTCATCTACGTAGCATTCTATGTCGATGACATGTTGCTAGTTGGAAACAACATGGATGATATAAAGGAGGTGAAGATGCATCTATCCTCCAAGTTCGACATGAAACATATTAGTGCTACTAACGTCATTTTGGGAATGGATGTTAAGAGAGATAGAGAAGTTACAAAACTTTGGTTAAATCAAAGGAAGTATGTCGAAACTATCGTAAAACATTTCAACGTGTAGGAGTGAAAACGAATCAAGGTACCAATTTTTGTAGGGGTAAAACTAACTGCTAAATTGTGTCCAAATATGTAGTAATAAATAGAGGACATGGAATGTGTTCCCTATGCTAGTGATGTAGGTAGTCTAATGTATGTAGTGGTCTTCACTATGCTATATATTTCCTATGTAGTGGGAGTATTAAACATGTACATGTTGAAACTTGGAAAGAGAATTATATTGCTATCAAGAGAGTGTTTAGGTACTTTCGTGGCACAACATAGTATACAATATGTTACCAAGGTAAACCTAAAACCGATAAGGAAGTGAATGCGCATGGCTTTGTCAATGATGAATAGGATAGATATTTTGACCAATGAAGGTCAACTAGTGGATGTGTGTTTAATATTTTTAGTGGAGAAATCAATTGGATGAGTAAGAGGAAAGTAGTAGTATCATTGTTGAGAAAATAAGTTGAATACATGGTATCCACCCATGAAATCAAAGAAGAAGTTTGGTTGAATAGACTATGTTCAAGGATTGGATTTGAACAACAAGCCATGAAGATAAATTGTGATAGTCATAGTGAAATTTTCATGGAAAAGAACCCAACTTACCATTAAAGGATGAAGAATATTGATGTACAATACCATTTTGTGAGAGACATGTTGGAAATCAAGAAGGTGTTGCTAGAGAAGGTAGACACTTTAGAAAAAATTGCAGACTATTTGACCAAGTCTATGAGCATAGTGAAGTTCTCTTAGTGTAGAGAGGAAATATGCATTATTTCCCTACTTCATTGAACAAACTTCAGGTTGTCATGTTTCTGCAAAGAATACAACAAGTGGGAGAATGTTACGTTGTTATATTCTTTATAGTGGAAAATCAATCTAATTGATTGGCTAGTCGAGGATGATCTAATGGGGGATGAATCAACTAGATGGATAAGTCAATTTAATGGTAGATAGGATAGGATGACTAGAGTTCGACTGGATAAGCTTACTATTATATGAATAGAGGTCCAAAGGTTAACCAACTGGATATTTAATGGATGGTCAATCAGTATCTCACTAGTAGTTAACTAGTTCATAGCCGACTAGTATTCGACTGGTGGTCAAAACGTGTAACAAAATCTCAAGATTCACAGGATCGCAACCAATCATATTCATAGAATTGTAACCATTTTAGGTGCCATGAATTATAGTTTTACATGTTGTATATGCCTATAAATATTTCATTATGTATTATTTTATAATTATTAGCATGTGCCTCAATAGAGAGATTCATGAGTTTGTAATGGTCATGAATATGTAAGCCAATGGATGTAGAGTTGTTTTTGTGTTAAAGCAAGGGAGTAGAATGATGATTGTGTTTTAGGTGTGGACCAAGGTTAATCATGTAACTATTTATTCTATTTATGAATAACAAAATGAAGGATAAAGAGTCGCTCAAGCAAAGTTGGTATTCCAGGTTAAGGGTTTCCAGGGTAAATCTCTATGTATTGTGTGTGATTTCCATTGTTTACTTTATGTTTAATTATGTCTTCTCTCTCTTTGTTGGTTTAGTTTATCTACACTTTTGTCATTGACCCTATGCAATGGTCATATCCTCTGTCCTACAACTGATATACGAATCAACTATAGCTAACCATGGTCTCCCTACAATTAAAACATAGTCATTAATATTGTCCTTGGGTTGTAGCACTATAAATCTGCAGCTTATGCCTAAGAGTCTATGGAGACTATAAGATATTCTATCACTCCTTCAAGGATGAATATTGACTTATATTCTAGTTGGAGGACTATAGGTGTGTGTATAAACAAGTCCTTCATGTTTATCTTTAACATTATATCTCTGGTCATTACATTAATTGTTGCAAATAGGTCTATCAAGGTATTTGAAATTAGGCATGTAGATATGTTGACATCGAAAATGGGATTGCATATATTAGTATATTTGGGAGTGAATCCATAACATCAAGTTATATAGTTGTCCTATCACATTAATAGTAGATGGTTCCCTTTTTTTCCTCCCAAGCCTTTTGATTCATAATTCCTTCACTATTTTACTATATATTGTAATATCTTTAATAGCTTGTAAAAATGGAATTTTTACACAGATTTTCTAGTTCCCATAAGAGTTAATGTTAAGACTAGATATATGTTTTATGTAGTTCAAGCCTCTCCAAATAAGGTGGATTTTTTAATTATTTTATTATTGAGAGGATTGCTTATTTTGTTCTTGATTTTTTAAATTTTCAAATCACTTTTCTTCTAGTGGTTTAGTAATGAGAGGAGGTAGAGGAATTGGACTAGCTCTTCCCGATATAGGATTATGCTTGTGAAGGTCAATGGATAAGGTTTGGTAATATTCCATATCATCATTGTACAATTTTTGGACCTATATAAATTATTCAAATTTGTTGTTGGTTGAGTAGGAATTTGTTGTTGTTTAGGTGCTTGCTAGGTAGTATTTTGTTGGGTTGTTGTTTATTGAGGTGGAAGTGAGAGAAAATATTGTATGTTTTGGCCTTTAATTCTCTAAGATTGTTGAGGGATAGATCATTATGTTTTGGGTTGAATCTAAGGTTGGAATGGAAAAGGATAGGATTGAGTTGAGTACCTAGTTTTTCATTGGCAAACCTTGTTGGTTAGGATGGTACCCACTTGAAGGAAGATCATACATTTGTGTATTATAACCAGTAATGTACTAAGGATGGGAATAAGGCATACCCTATTGGAATGTTATAGGAAGATATTTATTTCATTGATTAATGAAGATAATTATTTTGTCCATATTCTCCTCAACTCCTTGGTATACAACCTTTAAACCAGACAAGGATGTACATTGACTTATGGGTTTATTAGCTTCACCAAAAAATTATATGATATTCAACGAACACTCATTCCTTGCACGCTTCCTTGTACATTTGGGTAAAATGACAACTAGAGCCTTTCCAGCCTCTTATTGTTTTGTTTTCTTTATTTGCATTGTGTCTAATTGTATAGCCAAAGAGTGTAGTATATCAGTTTTCATATCCTTAAAGTAGGTTACCAATTTCTACCTTTGTGAGGTTACAGGTTGATGCTCTTAAAAACTGCGTAGTTAATTCAATATAACCTCTTATTTTATTATGTGCATATATTGAGTAATTTTTAAAGATTTCCATGATATCATCATAAGTAATATGAAATATGTCCCCATTTTTAAGCACATTTAAAGTTTCGATCAGTTCTTCTCAGACACCTCTAAGATATACTTACTTGATATACTCCTATTCTAGTGTTCAATTAGTTGAACTTTTGTATACGAACCAAAACATTCCTCTATATTCCTCTAATGACTCTTGTTCCCCTTGGGTCACTCTGGAGATCTCATCTTGAGCATCTCTAAATGTGTAGTAGTCTACGTACTTCTTATTGAATTATTTCTTCATTCTCTCCCATGTAGTAATGTTGTTCCCATCAAGAATCATGAAACAACACAAGGCTACTTCCTTCAATGTGGATGGGGAAATTTTAATCTTTTAGGAATTAATAGTATAGTCATAAGTTCTATAGAGAACTTAGAACTCAAAAAGGAAAGTGTCAATACCCTCTATAGTTATATCATAGAAATGAGGTAGGATAGAAGGGTTAATATTTTTCATTCTAGTCACTTCTTTTATCTCTCAAATGGGATTTTGGAAGAGATGAGATTTATTTCCTCCTATTTCTACCATGGTAAATGGAGAGGATGGTTCTTCAATAGATTTGTTCTATGGTGAATGAGGGAAATATTGAAATTCTCCTATGGCAATGGTTTTCTTGACTACCGTCACCAAATTCTTCTGACATATGTTGTGTATCAAGCGGGACAAAAAGTGATTGGCCCTGTTTTGTAGAATGTGTCAAAAAGTCTTCAAATTCCTTCTATTGTATTTTAGAGTATTCAAATTTAACTTTCTCCCCATTTTCACTAGTTTATGCCTTCCCTACACCAAATATATATTTTTTGGAAGAAAAATACCTAATTTGTCCCTATGATGATTGATGCATTCTAATGTCAATTCTAGAAATCTAGAAAACAATGCTCATAAGTATGAACAAGATAAAGTTTGACCCTTCCATCTACAAATGCTTTTGTAATGCATATATTTTTGCATTTTTAGAGCTATGATAATGAAATTTTTAGCAACCTCCCTAGGAATGGCACCAAAAAGTGACGGTACAAGGAAATATAATAACAATACAATGCCATGGAATCATTAGAACAAATTTAAATCATGAAGTTGGTTGAATAATTTCTCTGAGGTGATATGCATTATGTATGAAAACTACATGAAACTAATTTATTGATGAAGTTGTGTCTAAAGAAAAACACCAACTATGAGAAAATCATCCAGTATTCATCATACTCACTCTATGACATTGGATTTGGAAACCACCTCTTCTTACTAATTATAGGAGTTCGGTAGAGTAACGCCAATCCAAGCAATGTGTAGATTAAAGGTAATGATATAGAAAGGGGAAATCAATTATTTCTACATATGTATCACATTATAGAGATAATTATGGAAATAAACATGATGCCTATGAAGAGTGTGTTATCACTCTGTAATTTCCAGAGGTTGTAGAAGAAAAGACAAAGGTAACTATCAAACCACTTTGGAAGCTGGGATCTAGCCCTGATAGCTTTAGAGAGGGATCTCTCTATAGGATTTAGATTTGTTTGAGTCTTGAGTGTTAGGCTAGTTATGAAAGTTCATTGTTTTTTTTTTGAAATATATGGCTGAATGAATGCTTAATTTTCCATTGGGCTATGGGGTCTATACTTAAATATAAGGACTTGTTTCATCTTTTTATAAGGTTTTCTATGCAGGAAAGGGTAGTAAAATTGTTGGATCTATTTGAATCAATTGAAATGAATAAGAGGAAAAGAGGGGAAAATTCACTAAGTAGAAGAGAATTTAAGAATTCTTTTACTTAGTTTCATATGAACAACATGAATATCATTAAAAAACCAGAGACAGAGTATAATGAAGTAAATTATGTTCTTTAACTTTATTTTAATGATTAGAATTGGAAACACATGCAATGGTTACAAAGAATAGAAAAACATTTAACAAAGAGATAAATCACATCACCAACAATATGACACAAGAATCCTGTGAATAAGCCTCTTTTATTGAAAATTTACAGCATAGCTCTTGGGTGCAAAAATCAACCGATAATACTTCGAAGAGAGAAGTATTTATACAATTATTTACAACAAATCTTGTCATAAATGATCATGATATTATGGAGGAATATCTAACTAACTAGATCTCTAAATACAAAATGTAGGGATTTTGAAGATTTGCTCAGATCTCTGGTGTTGATTTAGTGGAAGTGGTTGATGACTCATCTCTTTGAATTTGGTTGGTTGTTGCTCCATGTGACTAGAACACAAAAAAATTCTTTACTCAAGTAATGTGCATATATCTTCCCACATCTTTTTACTTGGGATGGAAATCTTGAGTAATTTCTTGTATATCTCATCCATCTCCGTGTATTTGGAAAAGGTAGGCTTAGTGATGAAGATATGCTTAAATTCGGGATGTATGCTTAAGTCTAATTGTAGTGTCTCTAGGAAATATTTACCAGTGATGCTTCCCTATATCCCTGCAAAATTTGAACTATCCTTTGCCACTGTGCTCATTTTCTGTTTGTAATCAGACAGAGTGATCAATTTGTCATTCAGTACTAATAATCCAATAAGCCCTTTCTTATGTAGCACCTCAAACTTACTGAAAAAACTTTGCACACCTATGTACATCGTTGAAATCAAACAGGTCTTCTAAAGGAACTAACCATCTAGGTAAAATGTTATTCCTCAATTGTAAAATGTTTGATTCTTCATCTTTTTCATTTATTTCATTTGAATATACTTTATTTACACTATCATTTTCTAAATTTGGTTTATATATACACCATCACTTTCTGGGTCTGATTTATTAACACCATCATTTCTTGAGTCTGATCTATTTACACCGTCATCATCATTATCTAAATCAATATTTGTATGCTCAAAATCCTTCTTAGACTGCAAGAAATATTCAATTTGTTCATCATTGCCAAATACCTACCAGTACCTGATGTTATCTAGAATAGTTGGTATACACTTCACCTCTATTGTATATTGTTGATTGGCATGGAAAGGTATTTTGCATGTGGCTACTAAAGTAGCCAATCCATATGCAAGTATGTTCTATCCTATGTGCATTACCTGCAAGTCCATTTCAGTGAAACATTGTAGAAAATCTAAAACAACATTTCTATAAGCTCTGAGTCTAGGATGTTTTGTAGAATACTCACCTTTAATTTGTTTAACAACCAGTTCAGAGTCACCTCTTACCATAATCCTTTTGGCACCATGTTTCTTCAACATCTTCAGACCGACCATCAATGCTTCATACTCAGCTATGTTTTTGGTGCAATGAAAATTTAATTTGTAGGAGTGAATTTCGGAATACCTGGATTTATGATTATGTATCCACATTGTAGCCCCAGCTCCCTCCTTTCTCACATCTCCATCAAAATACATAATCGAGAGAGGTTCTGGTGTTTCATCACTTTCTGTTGTCACGGCTTTACTTTCCTTAGTGATTGCTTTATCTTCTTGCAGGTCAGGTGCAACATCTCCCAACTGTGCAATTTGATTATCTAAGTCACCATCATTGTACAATACGAATGAATCTAGATCAGAGTGGACAAAGTATAATGGGTAGTTGTGTGGTTTTTCCTAACTGTTGACCATATACTTTGCAATATACTAGATATAATAAATACACAGAACAAAAATAAAATGCTAGAAATGGAAGAATAACAGTACTATAACCAGCATAATCTCCACAATAACACAGTAATGATATAAGAACAACAACAGAAATAGCACTTTGATTCAGAAAGCAATGTTCACGGGCATCTTCAAGGGGGAAACCTCTAGTCGAGTAGTTCTCTATTACAATAATCTCCAAGCTAGGGTTTTCATACCCTCAACCCTTATTTATACTAAATATGTCTATCAAGAGAAGCATCTAGAGGAAGATCCTTCTAGAAGTGAAATCTTCTATTAGGTCTTCTTACATCCGCCTTATTCTATTTTATTGAAAGGCCTTATTAATATTGACCTTTATTACATCCGAATATATTGATCTACCTATGTGCGAGTTAGGAGCCTAACATGTCTTCCCCCTTAAAAATAGCCTTGTCCTCAAGGCTTGAGATGTGGAAACTGCTATAGAATGGTAGTTGGTTCCCAAGTGGCATCTACTGGAGTCGTATCTTTCCACTGGACTAGCACTTCCTTGATGGTTCTCTGATGCAATCAATGCTCATGCTAGTCCAAAACTACTTCTGGATGTAGCCAAATGGATCCTTCTTTAGCTAACTCTGGAAGGTTTCTTTGAATTTGGCACCTAGTTCCAATCACCTTCTTTAAGCATGAAACATGAAAAACAGGATGTAGCTTCGACTGACTGGGCAGAGCTAACTGATATGCGACTTATCCCACATGCTTGAGAACTATATAAGGACCATAAAATTTGGGTGTTAGCTTCTGACAATGCTCAGCCTTGAGGGAAGTTTGCTTGTATGGTTGCAGTCGCAGAAACACCTGATCCCCTTCTACAAATTGACGTTCAGAGTGACCTTGATCTGCTTGTTGCTTCATGCGATTATGAGCCATGACCAAGTTCTCTTTAAGGGTACAAATAATATCCTCTTGAACTATAAGTGTTTGGTCAACTACCTGGACCTTCGAGGTACCCGGTAAGTATGAGAGAACTGAAGGTGGCTTATGTCCATATACCGCTTCAAAAGGAGTCATGCAAGTAGTTGTATGGTAGGAAGTGTTGTACCACCATTCGGCTGGGGGTAACCATTGAGCCCACCGATGTTGTTTTTCAGAGGCAAAACACCTCAGATATGTTTCCAAACACTTGTTGACAACTTCTGTTTGACCATCAGTCTAGGGATGATAAGCTGTGCTGAGATGCAATTGGGTGCCCTGTAGCTTAAATAGTTCTTGCCAAAAATTGCTTGTGAAAGTTGAGTCACGATCAGAAACAATAGAGTGTGGCATTCCATGAAGCTTGAAGACCTGGTCCATGAAAATTTGAGCCACCGTGGATGCAATAAATGGGTGTTGAAGAGCACAAAAATGAGCATACTTGGAAAGGCGATCCACAACCACCATTATGACTGATTTATTCCCCGATTTGGGTAAGCCGGTAATAAAGTCCATAGAGATATCCTTTCAAATAGCAGGTGGAATTGGAAGAGGTTGTAGTGTGCCCAGAGATTTGATTGTTTCTCCCTTGTTGCGTTGACACACCTCACATTCAACGAAAAAATTACGGATGTCCTGTTTCATACCATCCTAGAAAAAAAAACGTTTGACCCTGTCATATGTTTTGGTGAACCCTGAGTGCCCCACTGTGGGTGTAGCATGAAGCTTAGAAAGTACCGTGGATTTAAGCTTTGATTTTTTACTTAAATACAAACAACCTTTGTATCAAAGCTCATCCTGGAGTCAAGAGTACCCTGGGGGAGTCGGAGCCTTGGTATGCAATTGTTGGATCAGATGCGAACTTTTGGGATCTTGAAACCATTCCTGGTGCACATCTTGGAGCCAATCGGGTACAATGAAGGAAAGAGAAAAAAGGGATCCTTCTTCTTCATATTTTTGGGACAGTGCATCCGCCACTACATTGTCTTTTCCCTTATTGTAAATGATCTCATAATCATATCCAAAGAGATTAGTCACTCATTTTTGTTGCTCCAGGGAGGAAAT
>ML792736.1:106988-127316 GCA_009831015.1 Picea engelmannii
ACTACCCAGGTACTAGAGAGTATCTTCCCGAGTGTTGTTCTCGATGATACTATAGAGTCCAGTGGCCGATAGGTTTATCTAAAGAGGGCTTCAAGAAATCTAGGTCGATCCGTACACAAGTGTTGTTTGATGCGCTACCACTCAAAGGGGTACCAACAGGGGTTACAAGGGTGGCCAACAGATGTGTTCTTAAGAACCACTTGTATTTCCTGCGTGTATGAATCCCTCAACCATGGGTTTATGTGCATAACAACAGATCTTTGTGTCTTAAAGATGTCGGAATACAACTCTACCCTGGAAAAAAAAATCCCACAATTTCTGCCAAGGAAAGTGCTCTGATACCACTTGCAAGATACCAGATATAATAAATACGCGGAATAGAAATAAAATGCTAGAAATGGCAGAATAACAGTAATATAACCAGCATAATCTCCACAATACCACAGTAATGATATAAGAACAACAACAAAAATAGCACTTTGATTCAGAAAACAATGTTCACGGGCCTCTTTGAGGGGGAAACCTCCAGTCGAGCAGCGCTCTGTTACAATAATCTCCAAGATAGGGTTTTCATACCCTCGACCCTTATTTATACTAAATATGTCTATCAAGAAAAGCATCTAGAGGAAGATCCTTCTAGAAGTGGAAGCTTCTATTAGGTCTTCTTACATCCTCCTTATTCTATTTTATTGAAAGGCCTTATTAATATTGACCTTTATTACATCCGAATATATTGATCTACCTATGTGCAGGTTAGGACCCTAACATAATTCATCAACGTTTCCCTGTACAGTCTTCTCTGTTGTCCAAAAAATGGGATGGTAGCATAAGACATATCTAACTACAAAGTGCCCTTGAACTTAGCTCCCCAAGATCTAGATAACAACATACCATATTTCGGAGGAATATCTGCAACCAAAATATCCATCACCATGCTTTTTGTTGGGATCTAGGCCAAGGTGATGCACAAATATTTAATTAGCCCTATACATTTGACTTTGATAGAGTCAAAAGAATAAAAATACTTGTAGGGTCTGGTGACATCAAGCCCCAACTTCTCCATCACAGCTTTGGGCATCATATTGTGAGCAGCGTCGGAATCAAGCATAAAGTTATGTAATGTCTTGTCATAGATATTCAGAATAATGTAAAACGGGGGAACATAACCAGTATCAGTTTGTCCATCCACCTCGGGACCAAAGAGAATCTTAGGTTGGTCATCGACAACATTTACAGTATGTGTGCGTACAATTGGCTCAATGTTTAATGCTTTTGTGCCTATTTCTGGTTCAATGCTCAATGCCTTGATCACCTATGATCTATAAGAATTTTTGCTCATTAGTTCGGATAGGGTAATAGGAATCTTCAATTTGTCTAATTCACCTTCCAGGCTAAAAGTAATGGAAGTTCTTCTTTGGCTCTGCAATTCTGGTTTATCAGTCACAGTCCTTTGTGCATAAGTAATTGGCTGACTAGTTGATGCAACCTCGGTTTGAGTTTTTCTTTGTGAAGTTTTGGGATTTATTTTTGTAGAATATTTAGAATTATTCTTCTCATGGACTTTCTTGGGAAGAGTATTAGAGTTTTTCTTGGCCTCGGTTTCTTTCTGTGTTTCAGTAGCCTTCTTTGTTTCAGTAACCTTCTTTGTATGATTGTCATTAGTCCTTTTTCTTCTCAAGTTATATTGTCTGTGGACCTCCATTTTAGCATTTTCAAAGGCCTATTGTTTTGTTTCCTCTTCTTCCTCATTTACCTCTGTTTGTGAGAGGAGAAAAATCTCATGTTCTTCTTGATTAAGGAAAATGGAGTCATTGTCATGGATACCCATGAGGCTTATGTGAATATCATCCAACTCTTCGATCATCTCTTCCCCATCATCAATGTAATTATCCTGAAGAGGTGTTCTAATATGCTGATAAAACCCTCTTTTCTCCCTTTGGTCTCTGGGTTCCCTCTGTCTGATTTGGGAAGGATTCCTTCTGAATTTTGGATTTATGATCTGAGGAGCAGGACGATTTTCTCTGGGTGGGTTTCTGTCAGTGATGGTTAGCTTTTCCATTATTCTCTCCATAGTTATGACTATGGAATCTAGTTTAGCATCTGAAGAAGATACGGAATGCTCTTGTTTGATTGTAACCCTTCTCTCTGTTCTTTGCCTGACTCATCTGGATACTAGATTTGCCTCCACACTCACTGCACTTTTCTGCATGTCTTCTATGGTGACATAATAACTTTCCCTTAGTTGGTATGACATATCAGCATCAAATCCATCAGGGAACTTGATTAAGAAAAAATCTTGGGGAGGCTCGATTATCAGATGGAATTGCATTATAAATATTGTTGAAATGAATGCAACAATCATGCATTGTTTCCCCTTGATTTCTTTTGATATTCTCATATTCTAATAAAATCTGGAGAGGTTTTTTCTTTATCTCCCATTTGTCAAGAAAACTCCGTTGAAAAGAAACAATGTCAACTATGGTAGCAGGGCGTAAATCTTTGAACCATTTTTTGACTTCTCCAGTTAAACTCTGTGAAAAAAGTCTCATCTGGATATCTGCCTCATCGACTTCCTGCAAATCAAAATAATCATTCATCTTATTAGCATGTTGTTGTGCATTAAGAGGTCCAGTACCATCAAACTGAGGAAGTCTGGTTTGATAGTCCTGGGGCATGTCATGTAAGGGAGAAGCCAACACCAAGGGAGCATATCTTGTTGCCATGATTGGTGGAGGAGGCTGAACAACAATTTGTGTGATTGCGGGATAAGTGACAAAAGAGGTAGAAGAGTTAGGATTGGGAGATGCAGAGTGGACTATTTGATGTTTGATGGAAGTTGCAACAATAGTCAGGGAAGAAAGTTCTACTGACTGTTGATTGTGAGCATTGTACAGAGCTTGATCGATATTTTCTACTAGATCTTCTAAATTTTTGAATTCTTGAAGAAACCATTGATCAAACTCTGCTTTGGGAGAAAGTATTTCATGGGTCATGGGTTGTAAGATGATTTGATCTAGGATTGTTTCACTTACAAAGTTGTCATATTTGGTTCTGAACAGACTTTGCTCAAAGGATATGTCAAACTCAAGGTCATGGATAGCGACAACCTTCTCTGGGAGAGAATTGGACCTATTAAGGGGACTGTGACTCCCAGAACCTTCTACAATGTTCTTATTTATGAATAACTTTTCTGGGCCATCTACTGCTATTGTAGGTTCTGGGTCAGGGTGAGATCTAGTATGAATTCTCTTAGGAGACAGAACTTTAAATTTTAAGAAATCTAAACTAATATATACAAACTTTAACAACCTCTGAACATTTATCTCTTCATAAGTTAGATTTTATGAGTTGTTTGGAAATAAAGTTTTCTTTATCTAGGGTAAAGAAATCGTAGGATGGAAAGTTTGTTCACTCCCCAGTATGGTCGCCACTATGTTAGCACTCTGTAAATTCCCAGAGATTGTTAGGAGGTAGAAGAAATTTAGCAGAGGTAACTTACCCAACCACTTCGAAACTGGGATCTAGCCCTGCCAGTTTCAGTGAGTGATCTCTCTGTAAGATTTAGATATGTTCGAGTTTCAAATATTAGTCTAGTTAAATTAATAGAAGTGTGTTGTTTTGTTTTATAAATATGGATGAAATATTTCTTACACATCCCTTGGGATATGGGGTCTGTGTTTAAGGATTGAGATCAGAAAACAAATTTTATAAGGTTTCTTCACAGGGCAGGATAATGCAAATGTTGGATCTTTTAGAATTAAAGTGATCAAAGGAAGAAACAGATGAGAAAGTCAATCACAATAAAGAAGCATTTAAGAATTTCTTTATCACAATATCATAAGAACAACATTCARATATTTTAAAGTCAGAAACATAGTATTGAGATMAATTCTGCACTTAAACTCCTTTTAAATGATYAGAGACAGAAAACAAAATGATAACGAAGTAAGATAAACAATTAACAAAGAGAAGTAAGCATCACCAACATCAACACAAAGGAATATTGTGAATCATCCTTTTTATTACTRGTAGATATMTTCAAAAAGATTACAAATTACAACTTGCTTGGGYGTAAATATCAACCCTCAATACTTCGGAGACTGAAGTATTTATAGAAAAATTACATTTGCTCCTGTCATTAATGATCAGGATATGGTGGAGAGAAAATCTAACTAACTAGATTACATTTACAAAAAAGTAGGAATGTTGAATGATCCTCTCGAATCCTTGGTGTTGATTATGAGGAAGGTGGTTGGTGATTCATCTTTGACTTGACTATGATTGTTCCACATGCTGACTCAGATTGTACACATCATTTMTTACTCGATCAAAGCACACAGTTCATCCCATCTCTCTTGACTAGGAATGGTAATTTTGAGTAATCTTCAATAAACTTCATCCATCTTTGTGTAATTGGAGAAGGTGGGCTTGGTGATGAAGATGTACTTGATCTCGTGTTGGATGCTGAGGTCCAACTATAGAGTCTCGAAGAACGCTTTTCCAGTAATGCTTCCATGTATCCCTGCAAACTTAGAGCCATATTTTTCCACTGTGAGGATCTTGTGTTTGTAGTGTGAGAGGGTAATCAACTTATCATTGATCACGAACAAACCTAGGAGCCCTTTATTATGTAGTGAATCCATTTTGCTAAAAAACCTATGTACTCAAATGTCCATTGCTTGGGCTCTTTCCTCAAGTTGCAACATTAATCCTCTCTTGGTCAAAACTTTCTTGACCTCAAGGATAGTTTATGTCCTATCCTCAATTTCCAAGGCCTCTAGCTCCTTTCTTGTTTTAGAATTCAAGAATATGATGATCTCATTTACCTCTGTAGGCCTTTCTCCCAATTCTCCTTTTATCTTCTCAATGGCTTGTTTGCTTCTCTGTACTAGTTCATGCTGCTCAAACATAATCTATATGAGTGGCCAAATATCTGTCATGGATTTGCAGATGTCCATCCAAATATTTTACTTGGCCTCTGAAAGTGTTGGCCATGACTATTTCCTTCTGCGGATTCTGAAGTTCTTGTTTGAGCCTCTAAGACTTGTGCATATCAGTGTTGTAACTTGACTAAAAATTGGACTTCAGCTGTTGAAGGTTATTGATCTCATCATGCAGTCTCTTGATCTCATGTTCTTGCAGAGACATGTCCTCCATGGACTTTGCCAACTTTTTTGATGCATCTATGGTTGTTGTTGAGGTTGCTGCTGGAATTTCCACTATGGTGGTTGTTGTTGTTGTTGTTGTTGTTGTAATGACCCCTGTGAGAGGGACTGCATTCAGTGGAATGAATTCCATCGGCACATTCTTCTCTTTTTCTTTGACTGGCTTCTCCATCTCAGCTTCCATCTCCTTAAGCTGTGCATTCTGCTCCCTGATTAATTTCAACATTTCCTCCTTATGGTCTTCGGTATCGACCATTTCCTTCACCTATGGGTCTTATGTAGCATATATATTCAGTTGTTTCCTCAGGGAGGCTATGCCAGTGTTATTCTTCTTGAGGAGCTCTTCTGCTTCTTTGATATTGGATGGATCATATCCAATTTTCAATACGATTTCTTATAAGGACTTGATTTCTTCCAGGGAGGATATCTTTTCAAGCTTGAGCTGAGACTGGACATTATTTAGGGAATTTTGCAACTTTGCAATAATCATCGAGGTATTGGCCAGGGTGGAGAAAATAATTTCTCCAGTCTATCTGTGCATATCCATATGATCAGCTGGATGCACCTCTTTGATATCAAACTCAAATGTTGACCTTTTATAATCAAAAATTGCTTTGGGTTGACACACCTGTGCTTGCAAGTAAGCCATGTGCATCCTCCCTTTCTTTGTGTTAAGAGAAGAGAGAAATCTATGATAGGCTATAGATGTTTTCTTCTAGAATTGAGCATAGGTGCTATTAGTCAACATCTCATTTTTCTTCTTGATTAAGTTATACTTCTCAAAAGTATTGAGTCCTGTAGACTCCTGTGAGGATTTGGTTGTTAATGGTGTATCAGTATGCTTCTTTGATGAGGAAGTGGACATCAATTGCTATCTTCCTGAGAGAAGTGGGAGATGTTCTCCCTCCATTATTGTGGTGGACTGAATTTCTTCTCCTCCATACCTGTCAGGAGTATGACTAGTTTTGGGCCTCTTTCTGTAAACCTAGAAGTCTTCTGCTAAGACTTCAATGACTGAGGGGGATACTTATTTATTGGGCCTCTTCTCTACTGGAACCTGTGGATTTACAATTTGTGAAATGTTGGAAAGAGAAGAATGTTGTTCAATGTAAGTCAGAGTGTTTTCCTCCCACTATGTTTGGTTCATGAATTTCTCTATCTCTAGTTTAGGCACATGAGCATATGGGGGAAATTTGTTATTCAATCTCGTTTCTGAAATAATTCCACATGGATCATAGTGCCAAAGAAAACTAGTACCGAACTTCATTTCTATTAAAATCTTCTTGGATTATTCCCATGCAGCTCTGTTGTTGCAGATGAAAGAACCAATCTGACCTCTGATCCTAAGTTGTTGTTTTTTTTTTAAAGACACAAAATGAACGTCGTCTGAATTAATCATCTGCTTGATATATTCCAGAGAAAATATCCTGGCAGGCAAGTATTTGGACAGTTTGTAAGGGGCCAATTCACGTCTGTGAACTCTAATCTCTGTGTGATCATGGTATAGGTACCAGTCACCTGTTTTAGAAAGGTTTGATAGCTGTAGGATCCTTTTAGTTTCTTCATTTATCCTAGGTTCTTTTCATCCACTTAGCATGCTTACCACTGGGTGGTAAAATTGATCAATGAATTGCTTAAAACTGAACTCATATCAATTCTTTCTTAGTAATGATGTTCAGGATGTGATAGGTTGTGGATTACCGTCTTGGTCGAGCTTCTAGAGGGAGAAGGAGAACTTCTCTGCTTGGAAAAATATGAACATGTATGCCAATATCGAGGAATACCTGAACATTCCCTTTGTAGAAAACTTAAAGAGCTTCTCATGAATGTTGTCGGCCATAAATTGGTTGAAGTTGAACTATGTAGTGGCCTTCTCTTCGGTGGACAATATGGATAGAAAACACATGACGGGTTCATCTATCCACTCATTTGAATAATATCCGAGCAGACAACACAGGGAAGAAATAAATTGGTTACCTTTCGCTGAGAAAATGGAGGATTGGTAGGGGGGATTCTTCTTGGGAAACTGAGCATTTTCAGGGAGGAAAAGCTCAAATATTTGTGCTCTTTGGGGGATGGACAACTTATGGTACATCTCGGTCATAATTTCAATGGAAAAAGGGGAAAGGGAGTTGGCTCTGGGTATCTGCATCATCTGGTCTATCGTTTCTGGGGTAATGGTGAAGAGTGTTTCACCAGATGACGAAACAATGGATCTTTGTCTAGGGAGATAGTGTGCCTAGAATTTTAGGGCGAACTCGGGGAAGTGGTATGTCTGAGGGAATAGGTATAGTGGGAGATTGGACTCCCAGAGTGAAATTCGAAAAAGTCAAATTCACACTTCGGCTCTGCAATCAAGTAATGTTTATCCGCCAAAGGTATTCGATCCAAGGCGACAGGAGGTGGGAGGAATGAATTTTCTTCAATTTTTGAAGATTTGGATTTGGGCACCATTTATCTGACGGATACTTGCAAATCTGAAAGAAAAGGGTGTTAACTGTGTTTACCAGGCGTTAATGGTGGTCGTTGACTAAAGCATGCGGTGAAAAGTGGCTTTGGTTGCGTCTGGATTGTGAACAGTGCTACAATGCCAGAAAAAAAGGATTAAGTGGATGAACGGGTGTCTATTGGGAAGCAAATGACGGATCAGTCGATTAACAGACATGGACGACTGCATTGATTTTCCAATGGGCATATCGGAAGTGAGGTGGAGGGTCATGAATGGGTAATGGGTATATGGAGGTGACATGGAGGGTAGTGAGTGGATAACAGTTGAATGAGATGTGACTGGTGACAGGTGAGTGGAGGGTGATGTGTTGGAAGAGTATTGGAGCATGATGTATGGACAGGGGTAGTAGAGTGTGACATCGAAGTGCAGAGCGGGTGTGTGCAAGCGGATTGGCGGCTTGCTCGGGGGGGGTAGGCGGTAAGTGGTATAGAGTGGAGGGGGGTCTGATTTAACAAGAATGTGCCATGTTAGGAGGGGCCCGCCTGGGAAAAACCATTTGCTCGGACCCCCTTACTCCCCCACTGTTAAAGGTAGAATGGTTGGGGGGGTCGGATATCTTCTACTAGCCGTAGATTTCAGTGTCAACTGATGGACCGAAGAGATTGGCACGCTCTTTAGCACAAAGTGCCAAATATAATATATCACCTCAAACTTAGGATATAGCTTCTTTTTTGTTTTTTTCACTGCTCCCCCTTCCTTCATTTTGTCACCAAGGGGTCAAAAAACAACATATTTAACTCAAATCAAAGAATTTAACCAACTTTACATCCATTTATTGAAATGAAAGCATACTAACATATGTCCTACTCTAATCACCTAGCAAAATTAACATAGATTAGACTGTTGGGCTAAAGCATTACTCTAGCCAGTTAGGACATCTGATCAAGTTTAAACGGTTTGATAAAACTTATTCACTAACCTGTCTATCTTGGCTAAGATTAAATTGTTTAGCCAAGTTTATTCACTAACCTATCTGCATAAATTCAAAGGACATGACCATGGTTTGACAGTATGAATCAAGCCATTCTTATTGCATGGGGTTTTATCATTTTTCTTTGCATACCCTCTTTTATTATTTTTTTTATATTTTTATTCTTTTTCTTTTTCTTTTTCTTTTTCTTTTCTTTCTTTTCTTTTTCTTTTGCTTTTCTTTCTTTTATTTTCTTTCTTTTTTTTCTTATTTTTTGTAAATCATTTGCAGAATGAAATATTATTTACAAAACAAATGCAACCAGAGGAAAAAATTTCTAGTCACCAATTGATCCTATGAAACATAGCGTTATAACATGTGCCACGAAAATCATAGTGTGAATGTTGTGTAAGAGATGGGTAAATCTCCCAGAAATTAGTGGTGTGAAGGCTGAGTAAAGACTCCAAGAAAACTCAGAGATAATCAATCACAAGAAAATGCAAAAGTAATCAACCACCAAAAAACGTAGATGTAATCAATCACAAGAAAACAAGGATGATTTTAGGGGCTAAATTTCGCTCATGGGCTAATTTTCCATGGTTTTTCAAAAAATGAGATTCGCTATTTTAAAAATGATTCGCCCAAATTCTATAGGATAAAATTATTTTACCTTAAAAATAGCCAAAAGTTTATAAAAATATATAAAATACTTATAAATTTGAATATTTTTACAAAAATATCGCCAAACATTTATAGTTGACATATGAAGGATTAGTAAGATTCGCCAAAGTTTCTACATTTTAAAATAAATTTCCATCCTTAAAATCATCCCTTCAAGAAAACACAGAGACTTATCGTTCAAGAGCAGAGATTTATGAGAGTTCAAACAATTAAAACGTAGAGTGTAATCAGAGTTTAATCATTCAAGACACATAGCTTAATCAGATTTTAATCAGAAGAGAAAAATGCAGAGATAAGTAAGGGATAGATAGTTGGGTGAAATTTATCCTTCACTTATTATCCATGCACAGGAAAGCAGGGCATTTGAATCTATAAGTCTTTAAACACCGGAGTGATGACCATCGATTTGGCTCCTGGCTGACTACTCAGGAACGGATTAATAACTTAAGGGATAAGGGACAGAAGATAAAAACACAAATTTTCTTCGTATTAATCAATAAAAACAAATGCAAATAAGTCATTGCAATCATAGGTTCGGTTCGCCATGGGAAATCAATTCAAAATAAAAAAAGTATCAGGCTGGGATGACTTTAAGTTATCTGATCAAAACAATAAGATCATCAAGACAAATTGCAGAAAGATAAAATGAAATCTTTGGATAGTGTTACGTTGATTAAACATAAACTTTAACACAGTAGAAGTACATTACTAAATGCGTAGGAAATATTTAAACTACCAATCAATACAAATATACACATTCGTATTGTAGCCAAATGTGAAAGCTCTAATTCGTTGTCCCGCGCACGCTCCATCCAGCTCCCGCTTTCCAACTGATGTGACCTCACGGGTACCCCCCAGCCAACACTAGGGGTACTCGTCTTCCCCCTGAGCCCTGTGAGCCGCAAAGGGGCCACACACACAATACTAGAGAATGATAACACCTAGATTGCCTCGCAAGGTCGAGCTACCACTCGTTACCCGAGATGGGTATCCCAACTCCCACAAGAGAAAGTTCAGTCAAGGTAAAATTTCAGCAGCGTAACATTACGCAAAAATATTAAATCCATACTCCTCCTCCTCTATCCTTTTTATAGAGTTTTCAAGTAATTAGTTTCCCAAATTCTCATTAAATTCATTTTTCAGATAATTAATTTTGAAAAACCTCCCCCGTACACATGTTGCCCGATAACCTAGTTGCACCAGAAAATCAATTTTATTAATTAATTAAATATTCCTATTTCCCTAATCCACCTAAGATAATTCCTAAAAACGCTCCTCGATATCCCAAAATTCCCTTAGACTTCTTAAATGAGTTATGCCTTACTTAATTCCTAGTTGAGTTCATAATTAGAAAGTTCCAAAGGCAAGATTCCTTACTAAGTTGACATTCAACTTTTTCTTTACGTTTCCTCTTTTCTTTAGGTTTCCTATTTCTTTTAAGTTTCCCCCTTTTTCCTTTTTAACTAAAAAAATCAATTTAGCAAGTGTAGATAAAAAAACCATTTATCATTTTTCCTTTTTAATTAAAAAATAATTTAGCAACTGTAAATAAAAAAAACAACCATTTACCCACTTTTCTTTTTAACTAAAAATTAAATTAGCAAATGTAGATAAAAACAACCATAACCCCTTTTTTTAAATTTAATCCTCCATTATAATTTTGAATTTAATAAATAAGTTTCAATTTCTTACCCCCCTTCTTGTTACATGTTTATTTATTATATTTTTTTTTACCATATGTTCTACTTAGATATAGGTTTTAATTTCACTAGGTTGAGCGACATTTTTTTTTTTAGGCAAAATTGTTTTTAAACCTTACTTATCACATCATTCATTTTAAGGATGACTAGGTTTATTCACTTAACAGTTAAAATCGCGACATACCCTTCAGAACGCACAACGCACTCCAAGGGTGCCATTTGCCTCTTTTTGTTTTCCTTGCGTGACGTGCCCTTCAAGACGCACTACGTGCTCCAAGGGTTCCATTCGCCTCTTTGTGTTTTCCTTGCACGACATGCCCTTCAAGATGCACTATGTGCTCCAAGGGTGCCACTCACCTCTTGACTAACTTTGGTATACTTCAAACCCCTGGAGTCAATACTCCACTAGGTGATATTGTGGGAGACTAAGGGCTTCTAAGGAATAAGGATCCCATCTTATTGCGTGCCCCTTAGAATCATCGTGAGCGATTGTCATAGTTTTCCCTCACAACATTGTGGGTCCTCTCAAATTAGGTAATCGTTAAGCTACAGTTCGAGCCACGGTGGGAGTGCTAGTAGGTTGCGGCAGGGATGCTGCCACACCTCTCCCTCAAATTCTCTGGTTGTCGTGCATGACCCCTCTACTCCACATGTGAGTTTGGTTGGCAAGATATAGACATCCTGCATCCATCAATGAATCATGTCAGCAATAATAATCAATCCTCATAACCTCTAATCATATGTACATATATCACATTAATAACATTCAAACCCAACAATCCACTCCCTAACTCAATCCAGAGTCCAAGGTGTTTCATCAATGCCGCTGCATCCTCAATGTCCAAAGTCCTGCACACTTAGGAGAACCCAAACAATAGCACATGTCTATGTAAATACAACAAAATAACATATCATCATATCCATAATATCTCATAATCATAATCAAATGGCCAATAGTATAATAATCTAGATCACTTGCAAGCAAGTGTCCTCAAATAATAAGTTCACTTAGTGCACGCAAGAGCATGATGTTACAGGTGCAACATTTATTTCATGCCTAATTTTGATATTGAATAATTCTCCTTCCAAGTCTCTTGAGTCATGAGAAATGCCATGTATTTCCTGATCAATATCTTGGTTCTTCACAGAATAATCAACCATCCAATTGTCTATCTCTTCTTCATTATATTCAATTATACCATAAAAGTTTTCAACTGATAACCCCTTTAATATCTCCACTTGTTCATCAAATTGTTGTTTTTTCACAAACATTGAATTGAGAATTAACTTAAGATATTGTACCTCAGCAATGTTTCCTTCCATATCTATCTCTGTGAATMTTTTGMATAATTCTTCTCTTTTTACTATGGMTTTGWTGCATGCTTGGACAATGTTATTCAAATTATTGATCTTTTCTTTCCAACATTTCATCAAATTGTTGTTTTTTCACAAACATTGAATTGAGAATTAACTTAAGATATTGTACCTCAACAATGTTTCCTTCCAGATCTATCTCTGTGAGTCTTTTGAATAAKTCTTCTCTTTTTACTATGGCTTTGYTGCATGCTTGGACAATGTTATTCAAATTATTGATCTTTTCTTTCCAACATGCATTCAACTATTTAATTCGACTTAGAGAAGGCATATCCTCTTCTCTTGTTTTCAATTCTATCATGTTTGAGACTTTTATTACAAATGGAAAGACAACATAAGTGTAGAAACCTTCCTCATTCTATAAATCAGGTTGAAGATACTCGTGAAAAACATGTTCCCTTGAGCCGAAAGAAACAATATTTTTTTATACCTCCCGTGCTTCTATTATTAGAGACATTCTCTTTTTAATTTTTTTCTCCACATAACCTCGGACTGTTGTGAGTAAACTAGAATATCCTTTTAACTTAATAGTGGGTGTAGTTGGTTTAACCATTGACAAAGGACTTTCCAGGATTGGAAGAGGCATCAAGGCAGTTTCCAATTCTCTCATCCTTTATTTTAATTTAGTATTTTCGGCTTCCAAACCATCAATGGAGTCATCAAGAGAATCCTCGGTTGCCCTGTGGATTTTGGAAATTTGGGATGGTTGCATGTCCTTGAGGTCAACCTCTAAGTGAGACTTTCCTTTTTATTTTTCTATTCACTTCTTTCTATAATAAAGTTTTTAGACTTTTTATCAAAAACAACACTTTGAAAAGTGAAGGATTCTTCTTCACTAAAGGTATCATTTCCAACGACTTCCAATAAAGAATTTTTTTGAGCCATATTTTCCAGTTGTTCCATTGCAGGAAATATTTTCTCAATATCTACTTCTAGTTCCATGTCCTCCAAAGAAAATCTGTAGATGTCATTTTCTATAGGATTATCCTCTTCCTCTTGCACTAAGATTTTCCTTTTATTTCTCACGAGGAGCTTATGTGAACTCTCAATTTTCCCAGGGGGAGGATTTTTTTCCCCCCCTCCACTTGAAATATTGTTGACAACCTTTTTAACTAGGTGGGTCATTAGAGCATTTCTCTGGGATGTTGTATTCTTGGGAGTAACAACTGGATATTGAGCACTTCTTTCACCGATAACTTTTCCCCTTTGATTATAAAAATCATTACTACTGAGTAATGTTTCTAGATCACCAAAATTGTGTATAGGAGTGCTTTGGTTGTTACCTTCTTCTTCTTCATTCAATATAGTTTGTATAAACGAGTTACTGAATCCCATTGAAATCATATGTCCCACAAATATTTTGCTTGGATCAAAACCTTTGATCTTTTCAGCATACTTTAAATTCACAATGTTGAAAGGATTTGCAAATTCGTCAATTTTATTTATATTTTTGAACATGAACTCTCCAATATTCCATGGCAGGGGAATAAAAAAAAAAATTCTTTTTTCATGGAAAAAATGTAGCCAGAAGTTATATTGCCTTTCCACCTCTGTAATAAATAGTTTTTCATATACACGATATGGGAGAAAAGAAGCATTTTATTTCGAATAGAATATCCTTATGACACTGTGATTCTCCATTTGTTCTATTGTTCCTTTTTTCTCTAAGAATATGGTAGCTTGGTTAGATATCCTTGAAGTATTTTCACCCAACAACAACCTTTTGAAGACTGAAACAAAATCATTATAAACTTCATAGAAATATAAAGGAGTCTTATGTGCCCATAGTTCCTGATACGAAAAGGTAACTGGATCTATTTCATGATTCACCCTCTTACTTATGGTTAAGTTTGGGAATTGGCAATAATACAATAGAAAATATCAGATAAGAAGCCATAAAGAATTTTTTGTCCTTTTTATAGTGTGATAAATGGGACGAGATTTCGATAGAAATTATTTTTCCCTAGTCAAAGATGGCTTGTTCTTTCACTTTAAAATATATAATATATAAAATCATGTGAGATATAGAAACAATGCTTTCCTAATCTGTCATCCTAGTAAAAATCCATGCAATTTGTCGTTTTTAAAAGACGCAACCTGGATTCTAGTTATGTCTGACAGGATAGATGCAGGATTCTTCAAATATTCAGGCAGGAGGTCAAGTCCATTGTTATGTTTCTTCAATAATTCTCTGCAATCTTCACCTTTAAAAGTAAGCGTCGGCTCCTAAAACTTTAACATATTGCGAAAAATTGTGGTGAAAGAGAAATTAGAGAAGGATCCTAGAGTTGTATAATTCTTTGACTTGGAATGTACTTTTACACACACCATGCAACAAGTTATTTACAATAAAAAACCTCAGGAACACACCCAGCATGAGCGATTCCATATTCCCAAATTATGTCTTTCTGTGCAGGAGGAGATGAATAATATGAATATGCTCTTGACCACAGGAAGTTATGGTCTTCACAACCAAAGATATTTAAAGTATCACCACATAATTGTTGTCTAGTTCATGTTGCCATAGATTGATGAGACTATTTCTTTAGCTGGAAAATAACCTCAAATAAATCCTTTCAGGGAGATGATGATAATTTAATCCCTTGGAAAAATGGAGATTTAATGCAATTTAATGAGTAATTCCTCGATCCTTTCACCATTAATGACGATATTTTTAGAGACTTCACAATAGTTGTTAGAATTAAACAACACTTAATGAATATAGGGAAAAGAAACAAAATGACACCGAAGAATGTCCCGAAAGTTCGTAGCTTCATGGGTTTAGCAGGATATTATCGACGATTTGTCGAGGGATTTTCGAAGATAGAAAATTTGATCATGGAATTGTAGAAGAAGAAAAAGAGGTTTGTTTGGACTGAGAAATGCGCGGAGGAATTTAGGAGGCTCAAGGAGATATTGACAACAACACAGATACTAAAATTCCCTAACATGGGCGCAGACTTCTTGGTATGCATTGACGCATCCAAGGAAGGCTTAGGCAAAGTCTTGATGCAAGATGGTCAAGTGATCACTTACATCTCGAGGAAATTGACAAGGCATGAGGAGAACTATGCGACACACGATTTGGAATTGTTAGCCATTATTTATGCCTTGAGATTTTGAAGACACTACCTTATTGGAGGAAAATTTGAACTAAAAATGAGCCACTATGGACTACAACACATCTTTACGCAAAGCGACCTGAATGCGTGACAATGACGTTGGTCGGAATTGCTTAGCAAGTACGAATTCGAGATTAATTACATAAAAGGAACAGTGAACCGAGTGGAAAATGCATTAAGTCAGAGACCATGCATCTTTTCGGTGTTGCCACTTCAAACAAATCTACGTGAAAATATTCTAACTTTACAACGTGACGATGACTAGTACAAAGAGGTCAAGGATTTTATCGGACAAAACACAATGATGGTACCAAGATTTGAAGGATTTATGTTTGATGAAGATGGATTATTGAGGTTTAAAAATTGGATTTATGTACCACTGAACAACGAGTTGAGGAGTTTGATCCTAAACGAGGCTCACAGAGCAGTGTACATGGCTCACCTAGGAGCAACAAAGATGAGGGAGGACCTTAAACCCTTATTCTTCTGGAAAGGAATGAAGGCAGACATAGTCATCTATGTGGCCAGATGTCTAGAATGTCAACAAGTAAAGGCTGAACATAGACATCCAGCAGGATTACTACAGCCACACGCTACTCTGGAATCGAAATTGGAGGTTATTTCTATGGATTTCATTATTGGATTTCCCCTGACAGAAAGAATGCATGCCTCGATTTTTGTGGTAGTCGACACTCTGACGAAGAGTGCTAATTTTATTCGGGTGCATACGACGTATCAAGCACTTGACATAGCTCAAGTTTTCATCAGTGATATTGTGAGGCTGCATGGTGTGCCTAAGAGGAATATATATGATCGAGGATCGGTGTTTACTGGATGATTTTGGACTAGTTTCCAAGAGGCCTTGGGAACCCAACTTAACTTTAGTACTGCGTATCACCCTGAGACAAACAGGCAAACCAAACGAAAAAACCAAATCTTGGAAGACATGTTGTCCATGCACATGATGGACCAACAGAAGCATTGGGAATAATTATTTTCACTGGTAGAATTCGCATATAACAAAAGTTACCAACGCACCATCAAGATGGCGCCTTTTGAGTTTAATTATGGGTGACCATGTCAAATGCCTTTGAGTTGGGATTAGCTTGAGGATAAGGTCCTGGTGGGACTAGAAGTGATCCAAGAAATGGAAGATCAAATGCAAACAATAAGACAAAGGATCAAAGAAGTACAGGATCGAAAGAAGAGTTATGTCGATGCACGTCGTGTCAACCATATTTATGAAGTGGGTGATTGAATCTTCTTGCAAGTAAATCCGCATAAGAGTTTGATCAAGTTTGGAAAGGGAGATAAACCCTCTCCTAGGTTCATGGGAAATTTCAGTATTATGGAGAGGAATGGGCTCATGGCCTATCCACTAGCCTTGCCCGGGATATTTAGACACTTAAGAGTTAGTTAAGATATACTTTGTCTAATATGTCATTAGGTAAAAGTGTGTTTCTTTAGTATGCATTAGTATGCATTTGTAGTTAGGAAATCAGATGGTCACAATATGTTCTCGGCATAGAGTGATCTGACAGTTCATACTCTCCTCGATATTAATGGCTATTGATCTGTGGCTTAACACCCGATTGGTTCATAATATCTATTTAAAGATCATGGAGGGTCATTTGTCGATGATCGATTGTGAGAAACTCTCTTGTAAAATCTCTTTGTAACCTTTTTCTTTTCATTAATAAACTTCTCCAAGTGGCCATGTTGGTTGGGGTCGTGGATGTTTCCCTGTAGGGATTTTACCACATGAAAACATCGGTGTGTTGATCTTTGATCTCGTTATGTGAGTGGTTATTGAAGGTGTCCATCCTTTGTTGGAATACCTGTTTTGTTCACCCTGCTCCAGATGAGTCCTTTGAACCTGAACCAACACCAGTTCCATCGCTTCCTAGATGGGTCCGCTCAACACAAGAAGTAGCTAGTGATCTTGTCGGTGATCCTTTAGATAAATGTCGGACATGCTCACAGTTCTAGCGAGCCTCTTCTCTTTTGGCTCAAGTTTCAAAAACTCATGATCCAGAGACATTTGCAGAAACCTCAAGTCATCCAAATTGGGATACAGCAATGAATGAAGAGTATTGTTCTTTAATGGAAAACGATACTTGGGATCTTGTACCTCTTCCAAAAGGAAGAAAACTTTTCATATGTAAATGGGTCTACATAAATAAGTATGCATCAGATGGAAGTGTTGAAAGACACAAGGCTCGTTTAGTTGCCAAAGGATTTTCCCAAGTTGAAGGAATCGACTATCATGAAACCTTTTCCCTGTAGCCAAAATGAATTCCATCTGCCTTGTTCTTTCCCTTGATGCCTCACATAAATGGGAGGTCCATCAGATGGATGTTAAATCTTCCTTCTTGCATGGATATTTGCAAGAACAAATATGCATGGAACAACCTCCTGGATATGTCCAGAATGACTCTAGCCTTGTTTGTCGCCTTAAGAAATATATTTATGGTCTCAAGCAAGTTCCATGAGCTTGGTATGCCAAAATGGACACCTTTGTTATTGCCAATGGATTCTCTAGATGCCATTATGATCCTAATGTCTATACCAAGAAAGTAGGAAGCCATCTCATAATCCTTGTCCTTTATGTTGATGACCTTATCCTTACTGGTAGTGACTCAAAACTTTTAAACCATGTGAAAACCATCCTTAAGAAGAAATTTGAAATGACAGACTTAGGATTTTTGCACTATTTCCTTGGCCTCCAAGTTTTGCAAACCAATGAAGGATTTTTTCTTTCCCAATATAAGTATGCTTGTGACCTTATTCGTCACTTTCACATGGACGATTGTAAACCAACTCCTTCTCCCTTCCAGTTTGGAGTCAAGCTTACTGCCACTTGTACTTCTCCTGAAGTTGATACCACCCTGTACCGTCAGTTAGTTGGTAGCCTCTTATAATTGACTCATACTCATCATAATATTTCCTTTGTTGTTGGTCTTGTTCCTGGTATATGTAAACGCCCCATGAAAGCCATTAGAAAGCAGCTAAAAGGATACTTCATTATGTTCATGGTACAGTTCAGTTTGGGATACATTACAGTTCAGGGGGGACTCCTTTATTGGTTGGTTTCACTAATTCATATTGGGTTGGCAACCCTAATGATCAGAAGTCTACTACAGGTTATGTTTTCAACCTTGGTTCAGGACCTGTCACTTGGGCCTATAAGAAACAACAAGCTATTGCACTTTCTTCAGCAGAAGCAGAGTACTGAGCAATGGTAAATGCAAGTCAAGAATCCATGTGGCTTCGACAGATCCTTTCATAGTTTGGATTCGAGAAACATCATCCAACCAGCCTTTGATGCAACAATCAAAGTGCCATCAAGCTAGCCAAAGACCCAGTTCAACATCAGCGCAGCAAGCACATCAAGCTACATATGCACTTCATCAGAAAGATCATTCATGATCAAGTTATTGAAGTGCTCTTTTTCCCTACAAAAGATCAAGTTGTAGACATTTTCACAAAGTCTCTTACAGAAGAAAATTTTTCTAAACTTCGCTCTATGGTAGAAGTTCAGGAAGTTGTCATTAAAGGGGGATAGGCTCTAATGCCTCCTTCCTTCTCCTATTGTGTCAACATTGTAAATCCTTCAATCCTATCCCAAGTTGTTCTTAATGGGGGATGTTAGGATATTTAGACACTTAGGAGTTAGTTAAGATCTACTTGGTCTAATATGTCGTTAGGTAAAAGTGTGTTTCTTAGTGTCTTTCTTTAGTATGCATTAGTATGCATTTGAAGTTAGGAAATATGATGGTCACGATATGTTACTGACATAGAGTGATCCGACAGTTCATACTCTCCTTGATATTAATGTCCATTGATTCATGGCTTAAAACTCGATTGGTCCATGATCTCTATTTAAAGAGCATGGAGGGTAATTTGGAGATGATTAATTATGAGAAACTCTCTTGTAAAATCTCTCTATAATCTTTTTATTTGCATTAATAAACTTCTCCAAGTGGTCGCGTTGGTTGGGGTCGTGGATGTTTCCCCATAGGGGTTTTAACAAGTGAAAACATCAGTGTGTTGATCTTTGATCTGGTTATGTGAGTGGTTATTGAAGGTGTTCGTCCTCTGTTGGAATACTTGTGTTGTCGAACAATTATTTGAGGCGTATGCATAATGTTTTTCACGTATCTGTTTTGAGACATTGTATTAGTGATCCTACACATGTTATTGACATGAGTTCCTTGCACGTATCAGACGAGGGGGAGCTCACGGATGAGTTGATCTGCATCCTGTATCATCACATTTGACAGCTACGTCTTCGAATAGTAAATTGGGTCAAGGTCCAATGATAAAACTATGGTCTGCACTCGGCGACCTGGGAGGATGCATACGATATGCACTAGCAGTTTCCATTTTTGTTTGATAGCTAGACTTATGATACTGTGATACACATTATTTCAGCACTTATATATTGTGAAAGTTTAGGATGAATTTTATCCCAAGAGGGGGTGTATGTAACATCCATCTCTTGCGCGCATTGAGAGAACTTATTCTTTGAGGAAACTTGCTTGCAAGTGATGTAGATTATTATACTATTGGTCGTTTGATTATGATTATGAGGCATTATGGATATGTTATTTTGTGTGTTTACATATACGGGTTCTATTGACTCGGTTCTCTTGAGTGTGCAAGACTTTCGACCTCGAGGATGCAGAGGCATCGATGAAGCCCTTGGACGCTGGATCGAGTTAGGGAGTGGACTATTGGGCTTTGATTATTGTTGATATGACATATGCACATCTGATTAGATGTTATGATGATGGATTTTATTTCTGACATGATATGTTGATGATGCAGGCTGACGATATCTTGTCGACCAGACTCACATGTGGAG
>ML792736.1:128697-167776 GCA_009831015.1 Picea engelmannii
TCACGCATTTAAGAACTTTCTAAATTGAACTCAACTAGGAATTTAGTAAGGGCGTAAGTCATTTAAAATGTGTAAGGGAAGATGGGGACACCAAGAAGTGATTTTAGGAATGCTTTTAGGTGGGTGAGGAAAATAGGAGTAATTAAATAATTAATGAAATTAATTTTTGGTGCAACTAGGGGGATGGGTGACATGTGTACAGTGGAGGTTTTTCTGAATTAAATTAATGAAAAATAAATTAAATAGGAATTTGGAAAATAAATCACTTAGAAACTCTATAAAAAGGATGGAGGAGGAGAAGTATCGATCTCTTCTTGATACGTAATGTTACGCTGCAAAATTTTTTACTAGACTGACTTATCTTCTGGGAGTTGGGATAGCCAGCTTGGGTAATGAGTGGTATCTTGGCCTTGTGAGGCGAGTTGGGAGCTAGTTGTTCTCTGGTATAGTGTGTGTAGCCCCTTTGAGGTTTGGGGGGCTAAGAGGGAAGAAGAGTACCCCTAGCATTGGTTGGGAGGTACCAGTGAAGTCACATTGGTCGGTAAGTGAGAGTTGGATGGAGCGTGTCGGGACAAGGACTCAGAGCGATCGACTTGGGCCATGGTACGCATGCATTTATTGTGAATGATAAATTAATATTTTTCTTGTGCCTTCCATTACTGTACTTCTATTGCATAAAAAAGTGTTTACTCGACATTTTTAATCAAGAACTTAAAGTCGTCATAGCTTTACACTCACTGCATCGAACTGATTCCCTTGGCAATCGATCCCTTATTGATTTGATTGTTCTGTTGTTTTAATAATTACTATAAGATATTGTGCTTTATATTTTATCATCATCCCTAGATCATCAGTCCACACCTAAGCAGTCGGCCAGGATCTGGATCGACATTCATCACTTTGGTGTTAATAGACCTATAGATCCTAATGCCCTTCTTTTTTGTGCATGGATGATGAGCGAAGGATGGTTTCCCAGTTGTCTACCCCTGTTGATTTTTCTTGGCTGATTGATTGTTGTTGTGCCTTCCTGTGACTAAGTACTTTGATGATTGTCTATCATTCCTCTCCGCGAACCACTTATTATCCTCTGCATTTTCTTTGGGCTCAACTTTTTAATATATTACCTTTGTGTTCTAAACGATCTCGGCATGTGGTCACTGTGTCTATTTAATCTCTGTGATTTTGTTGATAACTCATCCCCCCCTTTTTTTTATTAATGAAACCCAGTGTTTATCATTAATAAACTCAACGAATCCCCCGTATGGGGCTCCAGTGGAGTACACGTGTCAAGAGGCGCAGCTGGAAGAGTTCCTTCATGGCACTGGCCACGTGAAGACTGCGTTCCACTCCCTTGCACCTGCTCCATGCCATTAAATTCATCTCGTTCGAAACAAGGCGCCATTACTCTCAATGTTCCCTACACTGTATTCTCTACCTCTCAAAGGACTCTCACCTTCCCTCGGCCTCTACCTTGAACGTGCAATTATTTATGGCACTTCACCAGCTCCTTAGCCTATTTAAATGGCTTCAGCATCTCCAAATGGTTCATTCCTTCTTGGTGGTTCTTCTCAGTGCTCGACCTCCTACCCAAGTTCTCCCTACTCTTCTTTTGGGTTTTCCTGGTCCATTCCTGGATCACTCTCGATCCCTCTACTTCTCGAAGATGCCTCAGCTCTGAGGAAAGTCTAAAGGAGGGTCGAATTGGCACCCAAACCAACCTCGCTTGGTCCCTCGTCCCCCACCTGCACCATCCCTCTCATCCTCCTCCCCATTGGCCACCTCGTCATCCTCCCTAGTGCAGTTGACCCAATTCACTGCTCGTCTCCCGCCCCTCTCTACATCTCTAGCCAATAGGATGGAGGGGTTGGAATGCTCTGTGACCTCTTTGGATTATAACCTGGAACCTCTAGGTAATTCAGACTCTGCCTTGCTCCCACGCCCTTTGGTTCCTCCCATCTCCCCAGCCTCAGAGTCGCTACAGGTGAGTCAAAACTCATGCCATCCACCCCACTCTCGATCTGACTCCAACATGGACCCAGATTGCGAATAGAAATCAAGTCTTGCTCTGCTACAGGCCCTGGTTTTTTACCTACGGCAGGATATGGATGACCTCCGCTTCCGACTAGAGATCCTGGTGGGAAAAACCTCTCATCTCATGCGATTTCTCTCCACAATGCAGGGTGATCCCCACTTCCCAACAAAGGAAGCCCAAGCAGTAGCAGCACACACAACAGCAAATTTGGCACCAGTGTTGGCACCTCAAGGAGATTTGGTCCACACCGAGCTGGACCACAATGACCAAGGGATTCCATCATGGTCGGTTGATGTACAGAAGGAAGAATTCCAAGAGGAGGATGGCCAGAAGGAGAGGAACGTGTCACCACAGTCAGAGGATGCCATGCAACTGGATGGGACACTAGTCGAGGAGGAATTGCCTCCCCATGGGGACCCGACATTCGGCACCTTCTTCGTGGCTGCGTGACCACACTACAGCCCATATATGTGAAGTGTGTGATGCCTTGTTCTATGCATGGCCACCTTTTGGCTTTGTTTTATTTAGTGCATGGCCACCTCTTATATTTGTTCTGTCTTTCTTTGTCCATGGCCACCCTTTAACCCTGTTTTGTTTTTGGTTATTCTGGTATATCTGTATAGTTGTACAAGCCTCTGTTAGGGGCCAGAATTATGAACATTACTAGTGATAGTTGTGGCTTATGCCTTCAGTTTTGAGGTGGTTTGGTTGGATGAGTTGGTTTCCCTTAGGGGTAGCTCAGTGTTTACATCTTGAAACCATGCAAATCATGTGTACTCTTGGACTTTGACTAAATTTTATAAAATTCTTACTTATATTAAAAAAAAAAAACTCAGCGAATCAAATGGTAAACCCAACGTTTATTTGACAACATCTTCATCTATTTTTCTCTGTGAATTCATCTTTTGTATGCCGACAATACCTCCCTTTACTCTGCGAATTTACCTTACGTTTTTACACCTCTGGCCTACGATTTTACCTCTGCACTTTAATATATTGAAGATGATTTTAGCATGTGTATTTTCCCACTTGAATGACAGTTTATAATGTATATATGGATTTTGTTTTGTCCACTAGATTGATAGACTTTACATTATTTTTGGACTGTGTTTTTTCCCTTGAATGACAGTAAGGTTATGCCTTGAAATACAGTGAGAAATTTCCTTGAGCGCCTGCATCTTTGTACACCTAAAAATCCATGAAATGTTTACTGGAATACCTTCTCTTTTTGTACTGTTTATTGGGGGGCATAGCTGTTGTGTATAGGGGTGTGTTTGTATGTGTAATGGTCACATTTTTGGTGTAATGGCTAGGAGATATTACTTGGAATTACTTTGTGATCTTCACATGTTTAAAACTGCACATTGCTACCTTATTTACATGGTGATTTTACCCTTTAAGACTGAAAATCATTACCCTTTTTACATGGCAATTTTACCTTTTTCAGACTGCGAGATTGCTACCTTATTTACATGGCGATTTTACCCTTTAAGACTGCAAATTGTTACCCTTTTTTTACATGGCAATTTTACCTTTTTCAGACTGCCAGATTTATATCTTATTTACATGGAAATTTTACCTTCTAAGACTGCAAATCATTACCCTTATTTACATGGCGATTTTACCTTTTTTAGACTGCCAGATTGCTACCTTATTTACATGGCGGTTTTACCTTCTAAGATTGCAAATTGTTACTCTTAATACATGGCGATTTCACCTTTTTAAGACTACAAATTAATACCTTTATTACATTGTGATTTTACCATTCTGAAGACTGCAAATTAATACTAGACAACGATACCAATCAGTTAGTGGACAACTATGTCATGTGTACTATAGCGTTGATGTGTCTGAGTCTTGATTTGGGCGAATGGATAGTGATTGGGTTAGCTCTTATCAAGCATTTTTGGCAGTTATTCAGACCGCATCTCATCTTATGTTAGGCAGCAATTTTAGCATTTATATAGTCAACGTTTTCAGCATTCACACGGTCTACATTTTCATCATTTATATGATCTGTGTTTTCATCATTTATATGGTCTGCATTTTCAGCATATGTTTAGACAACCAGTAATCCATTATATTTTGACTGCATTTTAACATTCATTGGCAATGAACTTATATCAATAACAATGATTTATATGACTGTTTTTTATTACATATTGACTGCAAGATTTATTTATGGGAATAATAAATGGCATTGTGGTTGTGAATATGATTGTGTTTTATTACATATTGACTGCAAGATTTAATTATGGGCGTAATAAATGGCATTGTGGTTGTGAATAAATAAGCATTTGTTGTGACAGTCAATAGAATTTATTTACTCTCTTATATAGACAACGACCTCATGTGTTTTTATATTGTCAAGTTGACCAATAGATTTATCAGGAGACTTACATTGGAAAACAATTATACTTGTATATAAGCAGCGTAGATCTCTTATAAAATATCAATTATTAATTTAGAAAATAATGTCGAGTATTTTATAAGCAGCATAGATCACTATTTCACTTACTTTAATGGACGATGTGTAATTGTTGATCAACGTATTGATTTTGTTAAGTGCCTAATTTAGTTCACCTTATGATAACATCTATGATCATAGTAGCTTGGTAACAGTTCACCCTTCGCACTTAGACATATTTCTTAATAGTTAATGGTTTTGGTTGTTGACGAAGTCATGTAATAGCTTGCGCTTTTTATTATTGAAGGACATCTTCTTGTGCCTTGTCGACCTATTGCTTGGGGGTGTGGATGTAGTCTTATTGTCAGTTATTTTGGATCCTAACGCGTTGGATTTATCTTGAGTCCTTGGTCCAGATATGTTATGTGGTGCCAAGGTTATTGTCACACTTTTCACCTGGGGACAACATGATTCCTGATGAGGGGATCATGGCGCGCCCTATTGAATAGAGACGAATGATAATGTGGTTGAAGTTTGTGATTCCTGTTGTGAGTGTTATTGATCATTGTAAGTTTGTTGTTGGCGCTTGGGTCGTAATGCCTTCTCGCGTTGGGTTTTCTCTCCATAGAGGTTCTAGTTACTGGCCATCGAGATCATTGTGTCAAGATCATGGATGTTTTCAGTTAGCCGGTAGGCGTTGTCGTATTTGTGTCAAGTGGCTAGTCGTTTCTATCTGTCCTTGATTTCTACATGTTTCGCCCAGTTGCTCGATGTGATATTTTGTGAATCATCATTGTTTTTTTCCTAATCTTCATGCATGTTGTTCATCGTCTAGGTTGTGTGGTTCAACTGCTTGTCGTCTTTGCCTTCTTTCCCTAAAAAAAAAAAAAAAAAAAATTGCCTTTGTGTGGTGTCGCGGGTAGTCGTAATGAAGGGGTCATTACACAACTATCACCATCCACATACCTTATAAACAACAATTAATCCATCAACATTTTCCAACCAAGAAAAAGCATGATTGGAAAATATCGAGGAAAAGAAAACTAATCCAATCCTAAATAATATTAATGTACAATAATTACAAAGGGGAAAATTCTGAAGAATTGTTGCTCATGCATAACACCTCTTGAGATAGATCCCATTTCTAGGCTCATTCAACACATTTATGTCATAGTCTTCTAGGTCATAATCTACTTTCCTCTGGATATGCCTCACAATGTAAGGACCATGCCACATTGAATTGAAATTGCCTACCCCCAAATAATATTTGTCCCAATCATAGACCAAAACTACATTCCCCTTGGAAAAGATCCAATGGCACATAAACTTATCATACTAAACTTTGACACAATTCTTATGGGGATCATTCCTCATGGCACCATTTTGACACTAATCATCAATATGTTCAAGGTGAATAAGATGCTCTTCTAAATTAGAAGTTCCAAGAAGGAGTTTAACAACTATCTTCAAATAAGTAATTTCACATTCAATAGGAAGGACTACCTCTACTCCATGAATGGCTTGAAAGGGAGAGAAACATGTGGTAGTCTCCATCGAGTTATGATACACCCATAACGACAGATAAAGCATCAAATTCTAGTTTGATTTACTTGCATTGATTGTTCGTTGTAGAATGGTCTTTAGAGAATTATTCACAACCTTAACTTGACCATTGTCCTAAGAATAATAAGGAGACAAATGCTCCTATATTAAACCCAAATTGTGATCCAATTCTGACATCATTCAATTTTTAAAGTGAATTTCGTGGTCAGTGATAATAACTCTCGAGACATCAAACCTATTGATGACCTAATTGAATATGGAAATCATTACAATCTCACCATTGTTGGAAAACATAGGCATGGCTTCTTCCCACTTCATGAAGTATTCAACTACCACAATTATGTATTTATGCCCCCTAGCCGAAGGTAGGTGACATTCCATAAAATCCACCCCCCACTTAGTGAAGGGGATGATGGTGATGATGAGAAACAACAAAGCTATATGCACACACATTTTTCTAGTAAAAACTTAACAAGGATAACACTTTTTGACCACTTCAACACAATCTTTGATAATATAGGGCCAAAAGTATCTTTCACGCGGGATTTTTTGGATTCTCTCCACCCCAAACAAATGACCAATACAAGTTTTAATATGATATTTGCTGATAATAGTATCCACTTCTTCTTGAGCTAGACAATGATGAAGGATAAAATTCACTCCTCGAAGATACAAAGTGTTTTCGATGATAAGGTAATTCTTCACTAAGTCACTAATATGCTAATGCATCATCTCTCATCTCATAAGAATTTAATAGGGAATTTAAAAGAATGGATATAAACAAGTATATCCCCATACCAAGGGTCTCTAAAAAAATAAGGAAAATATGCTCATCAAAAAATGAGTCAGTCACAATAATGTCCTTATCTTCCCTAGAAAATTCTGACAATGTCTCAGCAAAACCTAAATACTTCTTGGTGATGCAAATTCCAAGTCAAATTCTTGTAAGATAAAAATTCATTTATTATATTTTCCCCCCAAATACATTTTCCACAACTTTTGGATTTCTATATATATTGATCGGTATCATTTCTAAAATATTTTCCATGTTACCCTCTACATACACAACATTTGTTTCCAAGGGGTTTTTGAATCAATATTCATATCTAGACAAAGTCAAATCAAACTCTCCACTCTCAAACCTCATGAATTGCGAGAGGAAGTAAGACCTGTGGAGGATGCTCTCCCAAGGTCATTTGGGCCTAGTCATCACCTTCATAATAAATTCATCCAATGGAAAAACTATATCTAGGAATTCAAGAGAATTGAAAGAGTTTGAATCCCACATGGGCATGGTAAGATGATCTAAATACTTTGTTCTAAGAGGAGAAGGATCGACAATTGTAGTGGTTCATTATATGTCTTGGTAATAAATCTCTACTACAAACAAAGGTATGCCCATTCCTACATGCTCAATTCCTTCCACCAAAGTAGATAGAGAAGGTAATATCCATGGATCCTTGAAGTAGGTTTTTTTAAAATACCACACTTGGGTCATCGGAGACAAAAAAAAATAGTTGGTTATAGAAAGGAGGAACATATTTAATATAATTGATAGTTGTATCGAAGTTAAAAGTTCCCATAAAGGAAGGATAGATTATGACACATATTCTCTCTGTATTCATCTTAGAGTTATCGATTAATAGGATGGTTGATCCCATCGACACAGCTGGGTTAGTGCAAGTGTATGACATATGATCAATAGTTAAGATCTTCCCTTCATGATGGAACTAAATCTCTTGGAAAACTGAGGAAATAATAACTAAAGTTATAGCATGTGTCCAGCTACATCCTAGAAAAAATTTCTAATCGACTAGAGCATCGACTAGTTCCACTTCTATATAAATGGTTTTACCCCATAACTAGACAGGAAAGGAGGAATTAATCCCATGTGTCCTAAATGATTATCCATTGAACTTTGTTAATAAATTTGGATAGAGGGAAATCTTGGGTGAGCCAATGGCCAACCAAGAATACAAAGACATGACACAAGTTGAACATGTCTCATCCACGACCATTAAAAATATGGTTTTTGTGGTGTACACTACTTGTATCTAGAACATGACATGATAATAAAGGTGAGTCTTGACATTATAAGTGTCAAAATCACTACTTGAGAACTAGAGGAATCAACAACCTATATCACTAACAACAATGCACTTTGTTTCACAGAGAAACTCTAGAGTACTTCTAAGGCCGACATAGTGCATGGTGCGTAGGCCAAATATTCTACCATTGAGCCATTTGGGAATCCCAGGCATTTGGGTTATGCAATCACCATTTTTGCATGCCATTAGGTATGTGTGGCATTACATCTCTTGTATGTCTCTCTATATGTAGACGGTTTTGCAGTTCAGGGGATTCATTTTCCTTCAAAGTAGACCTAAGGTTATCATATCCTAGTCGACAAGTGAATATCTAATCCCATCATACAAACATTCAATGAAATACTATCATGTAAGGGTTCCCCCTATTCTACCCCTTATGGATTTCTTTTTTTACTTGAAGCACCCAAAGTCAAGTGTTGTCCTTGCGAGAAAGGGTTGTTTAACACAATAGGTTTTTTTTGCGCCAACAAATCCTAGGACCCTTCAAGTTTGGGGCATTATTTGATTATATGATCATATTTTCACAACTTACAAGGAATTTTAACTTTCTTCTTTTCCTTCTTTCCCCACCATATCATTATTGTCAGGTTTATTCACATTAATGTTATTCCCACCTCCCTTCTTACTCATGTTTTTTCTTTTTTCCTCCAAGTTGTTGGTTACCCTTTGGATTGGTGGTCTACATAGCCTATACATCAGACATTTGGAGAGGGGAAGAGGTCAAATCACAACCTTGACAAACCGCAAGTGAATGGGTTGGTATCTGTTTCATCTAGTTTGTGACCAAATCTACGTCAACATTACTAAAAAAACCAACAATTCCATAAACATGTGGTTTAGGCTTAGGTTTATAAGGGTCAATATTTGATATTAGTGTGTTAGAAAATATTTCATCTAAAACCATAGACTAAGAATAAATCAAGTTTAGCTACTAGGCTCTAAAAATGACTTCGCATGTCGCTCTCGAAAGAGAGACCTCTTTGGATATATAAGGAAACAAATATTTCAAGAACCATTCCAAAAGAAACTAGGAAGGGATATGAGCTTTAATCATACTCTTCCTTATCTTCTATTCTTGGATGTGGTCGAAGATATGAGTAGTGTTATCTTTCCTAAAAGTAGGCAAGAGGTCATCGATGGAATCATAACATACATGAATTTGGAAATGGTTAAGGAAAATTGTTGCTAGATAATGAAAATTGTGGAAGGATGATCCTTGTAGTTCGATGTACCGTTTCATGGTAACCCTAGTGAGAATGTGTTAAAATAGTCCCAACCAAATAGAATCATCCATTAATGTGTTTGAAAAACACCATGAGTGGAAATCCATCACATTTATCACCCAGATCCTCACCCTCTTTCCCTTCAAAATTCAAAATGTTCAAGGGGATTTTGATTGGGAGTAGAGGCCAATTAGTGTTAGGAAACATTGGATCATTTGTGATCTTATAAAAATATAGCAATATTAACATTTCTAAAAAATGAAGTCTAGGTTGCGACATAAAATTCCAACTTTTGAGGTTTAAACCCCTGGATTACTTGGAACTTGGAAAATAATAACCGAGATTTTTGTTGGCACCAGGTTTCAAGGAAGAGCTTGTAGGATAGCTATATTTTTGATAAAAAATATGAGGTCCCTAGAGATGAGGATAACCTCCATTCATTGGGTTTCCAAAATATTTTAAAGGATTTCCCCCTATTGACATCCCCTACAAAGAAAATAATCCTTACATGGGATTCCATGAACTCTCTAAAGGGTTCCCCTTGTCATCATCCCAGAAGAGGGGATTGAACTACTCCCAATATTACCAAATAACAAAAAAGTGTTTGAGCCTATAAGCATGCCAAAATATTGAAAAGATTCATCCATTTGATTATACCCCACCCTGCGAAAGAATTATCCTCAAAAACATCCCTGGAAGATGGAAAGGTTTCACTTCCTAGAGAGAGGTTTGATGGAGGGATATTCCCCCTCCCTACGGAAAACCTTGCAAAGGAGTCAAAGAACTCCCCAAATTGAAACTAGGGTTCTGAAGGACTGAGGAAGAACTAGTTAGGACATGTGGCATGCCCATATTTGGCATCCCAAATGAAAAAGTACAGGAAACAAAGGATGAAGACAATGTAGCACTCATGGGTTGAGTGGTCCTGGTTAGTAAATATATGGAACTACTAGATGATTCCACCATCATAGCTTGGGTAGTACCCATTGTTTTGGTAGTTGAATGAGTAGGTGAAACTCCTCCTCCAATAGTGGTCGATGTTGGGTTTGGAGGACCCATAGACATTGAAACATTCCCAATGATGTCCATATTGGATCACTGAAGAGAAGGGTTGGAAATGTAATATGAACTTGAATACGTAGGAATTTGCATAAGGATTGGATCATGAGGTCCAGTAAGAGGAGGGTTTAAAAATTTCTTATGAAACCCTAAGCTTGAAGATATTCGACTATAGTAACTCCTTCTACAAAAAATTTCAAGTCCAAAGATTCTAGTTCTACTCGCTCTAACGAACTAGCCTCATTCAGTTGATGCCTTTGAGGAGGGAACTCTGCCCTTTCTAGCAAAGGACCTTGGATCCTTCTAGACCGGTGAAGCATTTGTGGCCACTTTAAATCAATGATTCAACATAGTTCCAAATAGAATCCCTAAAGCCAACTAAACAAACGTAGCACACCATTAAAAATATTCTTGAGATAACAACACAAAGAAATTACTTTTCCAAAACCTTGGCCTAGGTGGATTACATCCTAAGTCCAAAGCAGTGAAAAAGTTGAGAATGAACCTTCTGATGACTGATACGGGTTGATTAAATCCCAATATCGATCAAAAAAGGAGTGATAAAAAATTATGATAACATATTTGAATTCTTTGCCTATGGTGCAAGTGTCCTCGCGAGGATGAACACTCTCCAAAGGATTTGAAATGATGTTGTATCGTTTGTCATAAGTATTGTGATATTTCCCCTTGCAATCAACCATGTGGAACCTAGGAATGGAAACAATCGTATCAATTCATAATCAGATCTGGTGGTAATCGTCATTAGCCAAAATCATATGTATGGGAAAGGTAGAAAAGTCTGAAGCTCCCAAAAGAAATGGAACCTCAAGGGGCCAAGTGATATTCAGGAAAACCCAAAATTCATAACAATCCATAAACATTTAGACAAGTGGAAGAGGAGATCGAGATAAGTTTCTTCCTCTCAACAAGATAAGAAGGGGAAATATGTTGGAAACAAGGGTTTCTAGATATGAGAGACAGATCTTAAAAGTGTGGGATGAAAGGGCTTGTGGACATAGAAGTATTTCATTAGTATAAGGGTACTTCAATGAATGTGTGCTCTCCTCCACCCAATTTATTATACTTTTGTAATACATATAATGTTAAAAAAAAAAAATCAAAAATCGTAATTATATATTTAAGAAACAAAGTAAATTTTATAGGAATATCTATTTATAGTTAATTATTTACATTATTTTCTAATTTATTATACTTTTGTTAGTCTTCATATAGTTGATGAGCTTTTTGGATTAAAAGATCTCAAGTTTTGAAACCTTCAAGTAGAAACTCCACCCATCATCAGGGACAAATGAAAGTCAAAAGATGAAGTTAAAAAAGGGTTGGGTCATTTAATTAGTGATTTAGTCATTAAGATTGGAAAAAGAAAAGATTAAAAAGATTATAAAACACTTAAATTAGATAAATTAATAATTAGAAATAAGAAAAGATTAAAAAAAAAATTGATTGAATAAATTAAACTAAAATAAATAATTAAATTAAACTAAAATTAAAATGAAACATTAATAATAAGAAGAGATTAAAAAAAATGTTAATCAAACTTAAAAGAGTAATTAATCATAAATAGAAAATAAAAATTAAAAGAAATTGGAATATGAGGGGGACACAAGAGGACAAATATTGGGAGAAAGAAAATTTTAAAGCAACCAAACCAAAAAGGTTGTATGTTCAACGCAATGAATAATAGGCTTCAATGAATGGCTTAGTTTATATTAATTATCTCAACTAAAATTAGATAGGTGTTTAGAAAGCCTCCCTAATGATGTGTGAAGTATATTAAGGGGTGGACACAAGAATTTTATTTCAGTTAAAGAAAATGAAATGTTTAGAATTAAAAAAATACTCAATATTAATATAACTTTTTATTAGTTATAATATTTTTATTTTTATTTAAATTATAAAATATATAAATTATCTATTTAATTAATATATATTAATAATAATGAAAAGATACTTTAAGTAATATATATTAATAATAATGAAAAGATACTTTGAATATTTAATTTAATTTTACATGTGCATTTGGTATTTTTATTTTTATTTAAATTATAAAATATACAAATTATCTATTTAATTAATATATATTAATAATAATGAAAAGACACTTTAAGTAATATATATTAATAATAATGAAAAGATACTTTGAATATTTAATTTAATTTTACATGTGAATTTGGTATTATGTTTTTGAATATAATTTTTTATTAGTTATATTATTTTTATTTAAACTTTAAAATATACAAATTATCTATTTAACTAATATCTATTAATAATAATGAAAAGATACTTTGAACATTTAAAATTAAAAAAATTTACATGTGAACTTTTTTTGAACTTGGTATTATGTTTTTGAATATAACTTTTTATTAGTTATACTATTTTTATTTAAACTTTAAAATATACAAATTATCTATTTAACTAATATCTATTAATAATAATGAAAAGATACTTTGAACATTTAAAATTTACATGTGAAATTTTTTTTTGGGATGTTTTGTTAATTTTAATAATTTAGAATATAAAAAAATAATTAAAATCAGAAAATTGATATTATATTAATTAAGAGTGTATATATATTGGAAATACATTCTTTAATATATAATATCTATAATTTCAATGAAAAAGTCATTATTTGTATTTAAAATGATAAAAATATCTAAGTATGCATTTTTTCACAATTATTCAAAATGTTAGAGAAATTTTTGGATCAAAAATGTTTGTGCAGTTTTGAAAAGTCCAATGTTTTTAGTGGACACTCCACCCATCATCAAGGACATCACCAAGCTCAAAAATTTATTTTCCTAAAAACCCTAATTTCCCTTCTATCCAATGACTACTCTCTCCCCAAATTAACCAAGCAAGCCTTATGTTCAACCAGAAAACCTAAAGTAAAAACCTCCTCTTGCTCATGTCTTCCTTGTGCTCTCATTTCTCTTCCTTATATTCAAGCGATCACATCCTGAAACTCTCCTTTCTCTTCCTTATATTCAAGCGATCACATCCTGAAACTCTCGCAAAGAAGAATATCAAACAACTTTTGATAACAACAAAGCCCAGGAATTTACCAGATTTTGTGCTCCTATGGGAAGTATTAAGTGGGCCAAACTAGAAGAACCTTTAAATCCAAGCTTAAAGAGAATATAGTCATATTCCCCATAGCATAATCCGAACACTCCTTTTTTCCCAAATAGATCTCAAGATTCTATCTTCTCTTTTCCTACCAACTTATCTCTAAATATCTAATACTTTAGTTTTTCTCATTATTTTATTACCTTACTTATTATTTTAATTGCTCTCCTAACCTAATATCTCACTTGAGTGTACATTTTCTCATTAAACTATTTTCTTCTACTTTATTATTAACTCTCTTTAATCATTATATCTCTTTTTAATTGCTTTATTATTAATCTCCCTTGAATTTATATTATTTTCTCCTTTCCGTATTAATATTATCTCTCCTTAAATATTATCTCGTTATCTTTAATGAATATTTTTAGTTTAACCATCTCCCCCAAATTCTACAACTCCAACCTATCCCTAATTTAATACTTTATTATTATCTCAATTTAAGACTTTATTATTTTTTTAATACTTTTAATTATTATTATTTTTCATCCAATCTTAACAACTTTGTTTACCCCATTATATTATCATTATTAACTATGTAATGTCAATAGCTATTTTCAATTTGTTAAGAGTAATTTCCAATGTTTTTCTATATTTATAAACCTCAACATTCTTTTGCAACATATGAGTTTCATATGTTCTATGTCCTTGATGAGGAACCATTAATTTTAAAAGATGGAAAAATAAATTTTATAGTATAGCACCTAACTGAATGGAGTGAAGGTGGCCTCAAAGGAAACCAGAATGATGCAATATCCGGTCAAAGAATCGGTCTTCCTCATGGTAATGAATCTAGATCGAAAGTAACATCCAACGTACGTAAAATACCAGACACTTCGCATGCCCACATTTCCAATGCCAGATAAAATACCAGAAACTTCACATGCCCACATTTCCAACGGAATCTAATGGCAAATGGAAACAAGAGCAAACGTTGCTGCAAAGAACAGGACGAAGCATGGTGATGTTTCCAGCTGATCCGAAAATGGGAAATGGTAACAACTTTAAAAGAGGATTAATTTGGCATCCAGGGTGTCACTCGATTTCCAATCGGGAGACATCTATGGTTATAATTAAAGAATTTTATTTTAAAAAAAGTTTGGAACAGTGTGATTTTTGAATTTTCAAATTTAATCAAATTATTTATAAAAATAATTCATAGTTAAATAATTTTATTTTATTTTTAAATTCAAGAGGTTGTGATTTTTCAAATTTAATCAAATTATTTATAAAAATAATTCCTAAAAATTATATGGAAATCATTATAAAAAATATCCACAAATTTGTACGAAAACCATTTTTGTTTTATTTAAACTTCGTAATGGAAAAGTTTTCAAATGTAAATGACAGACAGTTTACTCTCTATATTTTTCATATAGTAATTTTGCATTTCCATTAGATCAATAGCCTACAGATCTAAAATTTAAACAATCATTAAAAAACGTTTTATGCTTTTATGGATACATTTGAGATTTAAACCATGATCCAAAAAAATACTGAATATTTAATTAAAATTATATATATAAGTTAGTTTATATAAAATTATATATATAAGTTAGTTTATATAAAATTACTAATAGTTAGTTTTCTAACCAGTATCAATATATTCTATACATTAAAGTTAATTGCTTTCTCTGGAAACCAAAAAGTTCTTCAAGATTTCACAGCCTGGACAGACTAGCTTCTTCCTCATTCAAACTTCCACGGCCTCGCGAGACCGACCCACTTACACATCCATGTAGATCACGCTAGACTATGGCCTTGTTCAAAGTTATATTGACTATGGCCTTGTTCAAAGTTATATTGATTATGCTACAACTAAGAAGAATTAGTTGATCTCTCTCCTGGATTTGTTTTGGGATCACATCAGTGCCACTACGTTGAGTCCAGAGTTCTATAGGAAGTTATTATTTTATTACCCAACCCTTTTCTTGAACGCTGACCTGATTTAGTGATGTCTGAAAAATATCCCACACTTTCCTCTTATCATTCATGAGCTTGTGGATGTGGCAAACCCGATTTATCAGGTTTGCCATTTTCAGAAGGAAATTGTTGACTCGTTCACATCCCAAGTGCAAACTGGTGGAGAAGACAATGTTGAGCTAGTAACTGTTGAACCCATTGTTACAACCGAAATAATTTTGCAGTGTTAAAATGATGAAATTTGTCCTCTAGTTATTCAACAAAAGGATGAAATGGGCAAGCCAATAGCATTTTAATAAGTCAAAATGTTCATACTCTATCCAAATTTCCTTTATGTACTTTGTAAACTAAATAAAATGAAGCTTGTTCACAACGTCATCACAACACAACTTTTCTTATGATCTTTGCAAGGGCCTCTTGTTAATATTATGGTAGTTATCCTTTTGTTGATATTATGGTAGTTATCGGAGGTATTAACATCCATGTGAAACTTTTGACTAAAATAGAATATTTAAAAAGCAAGAGAAATCCTAAACAGATGTGTAGAAACCCTAGAAGACAAGTAATCTCACTAAAAAAATTAATAATAAAATATTAACTTTTAGAAGGACAAGTCAATCTAAACAAGTGAAAAGAACCACTATAAATAGAGGGTGCTTGAGCTTATTTCATTCTCTCAAGTGTAGCCCAAGTTTGGAGCTGCACGTACATGGATGGAAGGTGGATCTTCTGGATTGTTTCTTGGTCTCTCTCTAGCGTTATCTAGTCTAAGATATGCAACCTACCTTCAAGTATCTCTTGGTGGTATTATAATATTTTTGGTAGTATTCTTGGTAAGTTCAATTGTAACTACAACTGCTACAACTGAGTATTGTTCTTTCTCTGTGGTGTATTCTTTGGGACTTTTTGTCTCTTAAACTATTTTTGGAGAAAGATAGGATCTCTTGGTTATTTACTAACACCCCATGCAAGCTCCATTGTTTAATAATACCATACTCCTGTGTTTGGACTACATAATAGTCTTATTTTTTCTGTGAACACATTTCATTTGAAAAAAAAAGAACAATGTTGAAATGATGACAAGAAGTTATGGTAAAATCCTTAATAAATTTATAAATGAAACAGAGGTGGTTCGTATTCGTATAACGAAGACGGTTCTTGAATTGATGTAAAAAATACTCTATTATATATCTATGAAGTCCCTAGAGGAATTTGTAAGGATGTAAGTTTGATGTTTGGTGGATGTTTCTTTGACATGTTTTTAGGGTTTTACCATGTAAATCTATGTTTTCTTGAAACATTTTCAAAGTTTTACCATATAAATCTTGTGTGTTATTTGAATGATTGTTTTTTCTATATTATCATTTTTCTTTAATTTAATTATTCTTTAATTATTCTTTCTAGATCTTAAATACAAACCAGTGGTATTAGAGGTAAGGTGATTTGGTTAGTGAAGGAAGTTTCATATGAGGAAGGGTTGGCCATAGGAATAGGAGGAGCGGCAAAGTAAACTCTAACCACCAAAACCCTAGTCGTCATTTTATTTTTTGAGATTTACGCTCTTGTTGAACCATGGGAAGAGGTGATTGATGAGTAAAGGTGGGTTAAAACCCTAGCGACGAGGTTGAAACCTAGCCAGAACAATGGAGGCTCGGCATAGGATCTGTGTGTTCACCCCAAGCACAAGAGAGAATACCGTCATGAGTTAGGAAGAGTTGTTCCTACTGGAAGAGGAAAAGAAAAGTGTGCAGAGACCCTGCCATAATCCACCTATCCGCCCAGAGGCACTGCCATCATCCGCATGTCCGACCCGCATAGAGAAGGATCCTATCCTACCCAAAGAGTTGCACAATTCTATTGGCTTTGGAAGCAAGATAAATTGTTCTGGAGGCCATGAGGTGAAGGTCGTGGATGTAGTGGATACCAATGGTTTCATGTTGGAGGAAGTCACCTAACTCAGCCATTGGTTCGAGGTGGAGTGGAGACGAATGATTTTGTAAACTCTAGTGGAATAGGAGCTCGAATTTGAAAAAAACACATCAAAGTTTGAAAAGTCCCATTTTATTTTATTTTGAAAAAGAATACACATATATTGAATTAAATTGAAGTGGGATAAAAATAAATAACTTTTATTTGAAGAAAGCCTATGTGTAAAGAATTAATGAAAAAAATGAAAAAAATGACAAATGCAAAATTGGAGGTTGAGAAATTTAATGATAGAAATAACTTTGAATTGTGGAATATATATATATATATATATTTTGCATTAATTTGAAGTGGGATAAACATAAACTAATGAAAAATTTAAGGTTGAGAAATGTAATGGTAAAAGTAACTTTTAATTGTGGAAACCTAAAATGGAAGATGTGTTAGTACAATATGGGTTGCATAAGGTATTACATGGAAAGAGAAAAAAACATGCATCTATGACCAACGAGGAGATTTAACATTATTCGAGAAGAAATGGCAGCATGCTTATGTAGCAAGATGGACAGTCTTTATGTGATGAAGTCCTTAACGAAACAGATTTACTTGAAAGGTAGCTATATAATTTTAAAATGAGAGAAGGTACAAAAATCGCAAATCATTTGAATGTGTTTAATAATCTTATATGTCACTTGAATAGTATGGATGTTAAACCTAATGACAAAGATGAGGAAATGACATTGTTATGTTCATTTCCTTAATCTTGGGACCATCTAGTTACTTCCATTAGCTTTAGTACAATCGAAACTCTTGAATTTGATAATGTTGTTGGAGATTTATTTTCTGAGGAGGTGTGGAGAAAATCAAATATTGAAACCTCCACACCAAAAGCATTAGTGGCTAGAGGTCAATCCACAGAAAGGAGAGAGGATTCAAGTAGGACATCCATGGCTAACTCAACAAGCATAAAGGGTAAGGGAATATGCTAGTACTATAACAGAATTTGGCATCTTAGAAAGGATTGTTGGAAGTTGCAAGAGTCCAAGGAAGACTCCAAAACTGAAGGAAATCCATTTGAATCATGTCTAGGTATGATTGATGAAGTCTTGTCTATTATTAATGTCTTTGAATACTATGAAGAATGGATTTTAAACTCTGGTGATTCATACCATATTTTCCCACATAGAATTTGGTTTACTTCTTATCAAGCAGTTGATGGTGGAGTTTTTCTTATGGGTAATAATAATTCTTGTAAGACTGTGGGGGTTGGAAGTGTCAAAATCAAAATGTTTGATGGTATTATAAGGACAATAAATAATGTTTGACATGTGCCTAAACTAAAGAAAAAATTAATTTATCTAGGAGTATTGGATTCTAGTGGTCATAAGTTTATAGGTCAAGGTGGAGCAATGCAAGTGTTCAACAAAAGTTTGATGGTTATGAAGGCAATGAAGATTGGAAATATGTATAAGCTCGAAGGACAAACTGAAGTTTTCCATTGTGATACTTCTTCAAGTTTATGTCCCGGTAGTAAGGAAGAAAAGGTTATGTCTCATGTACCACATGTTAATATAGTAGGAAGATTGATGTTTCCAATGGAATGTTCAAATATTTCACAAGCAGTTGGTGTTCTTAGTGGACAAATGGAAAAACCAAGTGAAGAGCGTGGAAATGAGTGTTGTGGTATCTTAGAAACACGTTATCACAAGTATCACCTATAATGGTTGCATGGTTTAGTGTGTGGTTATGTTAATTCATCAGACTTGGACAAGAGGATACCTGCCTTAGGTTATGTCTAGCAAGAATGCAATGATATATTCGATAAGTTTGGAAAAATACAAGATAAAGTGTTATGTGGTGGTCGAAGCATTGTGCATTTGACTAAATGTCCAACATATCAAAATGAGACAATGCATCATTTTGTAAGACAAGTAACTGATGAAGGTGGAGTGGTCCATACTAAAGCAAGTTGTGCAACCATGTTCACGAAACGAGTATTGTTAGAGAAGTTGTGTGGAGTTTGACTTCTCTTGTCTAGCAAAATAGGTGATGAATGAGATCAAGGAAATTGTTTTCAAGGTGGAGATTGTTGAAATTATGACAACAATTTATGGTAAAAACCAAGTTTACTTAGTAAATTTATATATTTAATGGAGGTGATTAGTATAACAAAGAAAGTTTTTGAACTAATGGAAGTTATTGAATTGATGTAATGATATATTATATTGTATATATATGAAACCTCAAGATAAATTTGTAAGGTTGTAACCTTGATTGTAAGCCCATATTGAATAATAAGAGATATTGATACTCCTTGACACACCATCAAGGTTTTACAAATGTAAATCTTGTGTGTTATCTGATTAATTGCTTATCTATATTATCTTTTTTTTTCTTGCATTTAATTATTTTTTGAGGTTGTTAAATATCAAAAACACAATATGTGTGATAAGGATGGAAGACATCACGCAACCCAAGATAATTTCGGATCTGATGTCGCAGGTTTTGGAGAACAAAGAAAGGAACCCCACTTGTGACTACATACATTATAACTCGTGAGGTCATTTGCTATGGAAAAAAGCATGCCACAGTTTTTAGTTAAGTCTTTTCTGCATTCAACATTGGATTAGTCCACTTTGCATATGCATATGATGATCAAACAAAAGTAGAGAGTTTGACTACTTTAAACTCATGTAATACATCCACTTGTAGCACCTTTGTTTCCCCTTGTTCAACAACTATTGCTCTAACACGACACTACCCACTACCTATATGTATTTCCATCCTCAAGCCACATTCTCTCTAAACCAGTACATAACTCGTAAAGAACTCTTTGTGTTGGTGTAATATTAGTTTTATGGCATGGCGTCTACTAAAAACCTTTTCTCTACTTAGATATTTTATTGTATTCACACATGGGTGTACATTTTCAGTTCACATGATGTCCATGTGCACTGTGTTGAAAACTCTCTAATCTCCCTTTGTTATCTTATCCTAACTGTCGTTAGAGGACAGTTGTGGTATATGTATTATATATACATTATTAATGTATATATTAATTGACTTGATTTAGTGCCTTTTCCACCCATATTTTATCTTCTAAATCTTGTTAGTTATATTATTTTCTTGGCTATATTTTCTTGCTCTGGTTTTGACACATTTTGAAAGTGGTATCAAAGCACAAGAATATGATCTTATGGGTCTGGTAGTTTATCAGATAATTGTGATACCCATATGGCCTGTGAAGGAGTTCCTACGTAGAGGAGTGAAAGCAGTCAAGTCGTCCAACATCCGTCAGAAAATATTTCATGTCGTGGTGAAGAGATCATATCTATCTCGAAGAAAGATCACTGGTTTCCTGAGAACTAATCAATGATTGCAGTACTAGATTGCGGAAGAATATAGATGTGGAAGAAAGGAAAGAACAAGAACCATCTCTTTCTGTTGGAAGAAGGCATTAATAAGAAATTTTTTTGTTGAAGAAGAACATATGGCGACAGAGAATAAGCCATGCCAACAAGTGCAATATCGGGAGAATATTCATTGCACAAAGAAGTAGTGCATTAAGTCATATTATCGGCCTTTCAAGGGTTAGCGAGATTCGATCTTGTCATATCAGTAGCATATTCTTGAAGAGAAAGATAATAAGAGAGCCATGGTTTGCACGGTACAAGTTTCGAACCCAATCGTGAAATGAAAACCCGAAAGCCTTGGCCAAACTTCACCTGAATAAATTTGATCTGATTGAAATATGAGCGCCCTTCGACATCACCAGAACTATAAATGCTAGTGAAAATTGCAGTTTTTTTTTAGCCATAATGTTAATGGCCATGGTTTTGGAAACAAATAAAGTAATGGAGGGTAAAATGATCTACACACAGTCATGAAGACAATCAGATAGGAATGTGAATTGAGGATATGGCACACAGTTGGAAGCAAGATCTTGGAGTCTTAAATGATGATTGGATGGAAATGAATGATACAACAAATAATTTGAGGTAATACTTTAATGTGATTATTTATATTTAAAATTGATTACCTTATATATCAAAGGAAATAAGAAAGCCATATCTTAGAAAGAGTGGCTATAAAGTCACATCAAATTCCAATTTTATTAATGTTAAGATAATGTGAATTAATTTGAAAGTTAATCTTTATGAGGTGATACTTTAAATAACATATTTTCAATACTCCTAGTTGGGTGATGATGCTTCATGGTAAATTGGTAAATTCCAATTTTATTAATGTTAAAATAACGTGAGAGGGCTGGGGAGTTAATTTGAAAGTTAATCTTTATGAGGTGATACTTTAAATAACATATTTTCAATACTCCTAGTTGGGTGATGATGCTTCATGGTAAATTTTACCAAACCGTATGATAAAGAAAGCAAAAGGAAAATTCCAACATAAGGAGTTATAAGAATGCTTGCAAAATTGTTTGTAATTGGAGTTATAAGAATTTGTTATTTATTTGAAGACTTTTTTTGTAAAGGTGTTATAAAGAGCTTTTGGAAGTTATAAGGAGTCTTCTTAGACCAACCCGAAATTGAATAAGGGGGTCTTAGAATTTTTGTGTGCGTCTAAGTCATCGATTATCCTGTAGTTTTTGGCATTCATGCAACGACCGCTCATGCAAAGAAAACTACAAATATATAAACAATCTAATAATTGACAGACAATTCAATTTGGCTACAACTTTGGCATGCACAACGGGATATAGAATTGAATTTTGTGGCATCAACATACAAACATCTCTCTTCCATATTCTTCATAATGGCAAGAATTGAAGAAATATTGCACACATTAATTAACTCAACTACAGAATATACAATTGCAATAAACAAGTGCACTCTTAGTACAATGATTACTTGTTTACAAGTAAYGCACAAGAAAGTTGATATGTTCAAAATTCAAAACAAATTGTTGTCTAATGAGTTAAGTTTGCTTCGACATCAACACTGTGATTGAAATATTCTTCAGAATGATAAATTGATTGGATTACATATTCAAGAAAAAAAATGACACCAAGGATGAAAGTGATTTCAATGAAGACATTCAGTTGACTAATGATGACACTTGTAAACATGAAGATGAATTAGATGAAGTCCTTATTACAGGAAAAGTTATGGATAAATGTAAGGAAGAAATTAGAATTGTTCGCCCATGGAAAGAATTACAATTTAAACATAATAGATATGGCTTAGGATATAAGAAAGTTAATGATAACCTTTTTATTCATAATTATAGCAAACCTATTTTCTTTGTAAGTGGAGGTTTTCTGAATGATGATCAAAATATAGAGCTTGGGGAACAGGTACAAGATATTGTTGATAATGATGACCAGGATGTTGATGTTTCTATAGGTATTCCATATTTGTATGATCAAATGGTTAATGAACCCATATGGTGCAAACACTGTCACCAGTTTGGCCATGATGAGTTGAAGTGTATTGACCTTCACCCATGCAGTTTTTCTAGGAAGACCAATCATCTCTCAATAAGGTGTCAAAAGAACAAGAAAATCCAGTGGAAACTTATTCATTTTGAATGGTTAGGAACTTGGCATTGGCATTTGAAAGCAAATTTATTGGAACAATCTTATCAAAGAAATTCTACATAGATACAACCATACTTGATTGGAGATATTTCTACAGTTGATGGGCATGACTATTTTTTAGGATTGGATGATACAGGGCATGATTGGGGCTCACTTGATATAGTCTTTTGAGTTGAAGATCCAGTCTCCAGACTCCACTTGTAGACATTTTGATTACCCTTTATCACTTTCAAGGGCGGTATATTTGATGGTATAGACTTTTCACCTTTCAGTTGACAAGGGGGAACTTAGTAAGGATATGTCAATCTTCAAGTTTTGAAGTCTACCTTGATGGTTTACAGTTCATTTAGGATAATGAACAATGTTTTTAAGGATGATCATGGATTTGATGACTTGGATTGGTTAGTTTGACCTTCACAAGAGTTTCATTGAGACCAACAATTAATAATCAAGCTTCTAGTTTCAAAGCCCTATCAGTGCAACAAAAACAAGTGATTTCATTCAAGAAAATTTTAATTCAACTCATGCATTCTGGACTTGTGTCTATTCAGAATTGAGTTTCAATTTGTGATACTTATTGTTGTTCTTTTTGTAAGTATCAAATATTGTTGAAATTGAATTGTGATTGTAAGTGGGTGCATTTTTTGTTAAATCCAAACACCCTTTATGCTATTTAAATTTTCTGTTGTCGAGTTGGATTATTGTAAAAGGGTGGATTTGCAAGAAGCCCTCTTTCAGGCAGCAAGAAGATCTGCAACAAAAGACCGATTCTGAACCTATTTCTATTCAGAAATTTCCGCAATCTGCTCACAACAAAATTAGTGAAGCCAATCATTTTGAACCTGTTTCTGTTCAGAAATTTCTGCAGCCTTCTCACAACAAAATCAGTGAAGTCAATGAAGTTGATAATGATCAACTGATAGATCAGTGTTTCAATATCCATCTGTGTATGCATTGTGAAAGCGTACACATTGTTCTAGTAGCTTATACAGGTGTTGGATCTCTTCTTGGCCATACTTGTAAATGATAGTCAAGGGAATTTGAACCACTTTTCCCTGACATGGGGTAAATCTAAAGTTTTCAGTCAGGTTCCAAGTTTAATTTAGATCATGTGAACAAATGATCAAGTATGCAACCTATTTCCTAGTATGTAGTCTTGTTCCTGAACATATTGTTGTTGATATGGTTTGTGGTAATCCTAAAACCATTCATATTTTTTTTATCCTTGAGCTCTTGATAGTTTGTGGTCAGCTTAAAACCACCAATTAAGCAGAAGACATGAAGTTCTGCTTGTTAAATTTTCATAGTTTTGAGCCTTGAGCTTTTGTTAGTTTATGGTCAACTTAAAACCATGCCATTTAGTAGAAGACACCATCTTCTGCCAGAAATTTAGTTTGTGGTCATCCCGAAACCACCAAATGAGTTTGTGGTCACCCTTAAACCACCAATTTAGTAGAAGACATCAGCTTCTGCTATTTTTTTAGAGTTCAGAGAGGATCTTAAGCCCTCTAAATATTTTCTTGAGACATTACTAGTTGTCAAGAAGTGGCAGTTTTTCAGGAAAGAATGAACTTATGATTAAGGGGGATGTTGAAAACTCTCTAATATCAGTTCGTTACCTTACCCTAACAGTCATACCGTTAGAAGAAAGTTTTGATATATGTACTATATATACATTATTGGTGTACATATTAATTGAATTGGCTTAATGCCTTTTCTGCCCATCTTTTGTCTTCTTGATCTCATTAGTTATATTATTTTCTTGACTATATTGTTTTTCTCTCGTTTTGACATATTTTGACACACTGATAAATATAATAGTACTACACATCTAGTGGGATTTTTCATATGAAGCCGCTCCTATTATTCTAAACCCTATAACTATTTTTTTTTAGATTCCCCTTCCTTTCCTAGTCATGTTGGCATATTGGCACAACTTTGCACATTGTTTTTGTTATTTCATGGTCTAGTGCTCACCCACATCTAGGAGTTGAATTACTGCATGAACTCACATACAAACATGATTCAGTTAATTGGGGCTTGCATAGGGATACTGAATATGTGCATGATCACAGAGTTATGTCTGGTTGTAGTGTCTATGATTCTCTACACCAAGGTGTTTTCCAGCTGCCAGGTCTTCACATCACACTTGATATATCTCATGATTGGTTTAAATATTCAATCTGCATGGCCAGAGTGGTAGTCTCTGCACCTATGTTTGACACTCATCATTATGCTTCCTAGAGGAAAGCAATACTTTCAACCATAGGGGACAAAAGTTTTACAAACTTTGATGAACTTCATGCGTGCATAAATGAGATGGGCCTACCGATGGTTGATTCTCCAGATTGCATGTTTGATATGTTGCACAATAACTCTCTTCTCCCGGATCAGATCAGGGTGTTTTTGTTGGACGTAGTGAATGAAATTCTTTCAATGGGTTCCAAGGATCAGATCTATGATATTTTTTTACTTCTCCCTCCAAATATTTAGGTGGTTGTTTTCTCTGCCTAAATGCCTCTTGCAACTGTTGAGATCTGCAGGAATTTCATGAGTAAGCCAGTGAGGATGCTGAAAAGGATGAAATAGAAAGACATGTAACTGATGTAATTAAGAACTGATTGCAAGATGTCATTTCCACAGAATTCAATCTATTTATGGACAGTTTGAAGAATCTGCACATCTTTGGTGAAAAGGATGCAGAAGAACGGGTGCAGAGCTTATCGAAATTATTGAAACTCTCCTTTGCGTGGTGAGTTTATCGGTTTTCGATATGTTGTTTCAACATAGTTCAGAGGCGTGATGGAGTTAATTTTCCCACCTTTAGTATAGAAAGGATTGAATGCAATTTAAAACTTTGTCATCCGATTGTAGACAAATGGATCTTTCCACCCTCACTGCAACAGGATTTTCTGCATCTAGTCGAGAAAGTCGGGACACTTTCATCTAATCCGGAAGGATTTGATGCAGCCTTAAGCAATGTAACTTAAGTAGATGACGAGACAGCAATGATCATGGAAGGTCGTTACCCGAGAACCTGTAACCAGAGTAGTTGTGCACATTACATGTAATGTTTCATATATATTATGATGATGAATCATTCGTGTAAATAAAAATTATTTATTCATACTACCAAGTTAATACTAATCATAATAATCCTAAATGGATTATTATATAATTTGTAAATTGGAGAAATTGACTTTTCGAACCTATTTTAGTGGTAGGTCTCAGTTTTCATATTAAGGGTCCAAAACCTTTAGTGATAGGTCTCACTTTGGATATTTGGATATTAAGGGTTCAAAACCTTCCAAACCGTTTGCATGCATCAAATGGAAATTTTTGGAATCAAAATTTTGGGACCAAAGCTCTCAATCTAACGATACAAAAATCATCTCAATCGGAGCTCATATGTAGAAGTTATGTCTCTTGCAAGTTGACCTACCATGTTGACACCACAGTTACACCTAGTGGATGTCACATCAACCCCCATTACTCACACATGTGGGGCTATCCAAGTGTCATATTTCAACAAGATTCTAGAAGGTCCAAAACCTACTCTCACGCTATGTTAAATAATGGGTCGCTAGGAAGAGAAAGGCTTGGATTATTTAGTATTGCACTTGTTCCATAGTTGAGAAGAGCCTATATGAGTGGGATTTGAGAGAATAACAAAGGAGGAACAATATTTTGTAGCAGTGATGTAGTGTCAAAGGAAACACCATAGTGAGTGTCTCTTTCTTTGTACTTACATTTCATAATTGAAGAAAATATAGGAGATCATAGGTCCCACCTCTTATCTGGGTTTTCTTCCATTTAGGGTTGCCAAAAATTCATCTTGTGTTCATTTTTGTGGATGGTGTGTTCATTTGTTTGTTCCTTCATTTTCGTGCTTAACTTATTTTGATAATTTTGAGAAATAAGCTAGTGCTAACAAATCTAAGATCTAAGGAAACAAACATGCATAATAAAAGTTCTTAGTATAAAAAAAGCCTTGTTGTCACGAATTGTTCCAATCGAATATCTGCTATAGTTTACTGCTCATATTGGTATCAAAGAAGGTTGTCTTTATGGTATTTGTGGGGAGTTACATGATCCAAGAATTGGATTAAGAAGGAAGTCACAAAACCCTAGCCATGGAGAATGAGTCTAGTCATAACAACCTTTGGGATGCAATAGAAGAGAGATTTATAAGGTTGGAAGAAAAAATCACTAATATCTCTCACAACATAGCCCTCCTCGTGGCGGATCTAGAGAACAAGTTTGGACCTTTCAGGGAGGTTGGTGGTTGTAACTCATAGGTTGAATCGAATGATAAATTAAGAGATAGTGAAGACCTAGAAAAGGAATAGAAGAAAGAACTCGAGAAACAACAACCAATTTCTAGTTCCATCACTCCTTCACAACCTCTATGTTAAATATTTGGCTTTTAGTAGGAGAAAGGGTTCCATTATTTAGTATTTTTCTTTTTCCATATTTGAGTAGAGGATATAAGAGTAGGATTTGAGAGCATGACAAAGGAGGAAGAATATTTTTTAGCATCCATTTAGACCACAGTGTCAAAGACAACTCCATAGTTATTTTCCCTTTCTTTGTACTTTCATTTCATAATTGAAGGGAAGAGAGCACAGCATAGCCCTCACCTTCTAGTCAGGTTTTCTCCAATTTTGGGTTTCCCAAGATACATCTTGTGTTCATTTGTGTGGATTGTGTGCTCATTTTCTTCTAATTTCATTTTTATTTCAATTATTCTCATAATTTTGAACAATAATTTAGTGCTAATAAATCTAAGATCTAAGGAAATAGACATGTTTAATAAAATATTCTAATATAATACAAGATATTTTGTGATGAACTATTCCAATGAAATATCCATGGAAGCTTATACATCATATTGGTATAAAAGTAGGTCTTCTTTGGGGTATTTATGGGAAGTTGCAGGATCCAATAATTTTCTTAAGAAGTAAGTCATAGAACCCTAACTGTGGAACATCATTACATTCGTAACAACCCTCGAGATGTGACAGAAGAGAGATTTGTGAGGCTATAAACGTAGTTTGTTTATATTTCTCACAACATGAAACTCCTCATGGTGACTATAGAGAACAAGTATGGGCCATTCGAGGAGGTTGGTGGTTCTAAATTAGAAGTTGAATAAGATGAGAAACCGAGAAAGGGAAACCAATTTCCAACTCCATCAGTTTTAATCTTTCAAAATTTCTTTAGTATTAACTTTGTCTTTAGTATTAACTTCATTTTTCCTTGGTTATAGTTGAGAAAGGAAATAAAAAGTTCTATTTCCATCACTTTTATTCTCTCTAAATTTATTTTGAATCCTTATGACGATGTTGAACACCCTTGTTGAGAGCATGGAGATTATGTAATGTATTGTAACCATTTAGTTTCTTAATAATACATTGAGTGTGCATTAGAGTGTGGCGCTTTTCTCTCGTAAGGGTTGTCCTTAGGAAAGTGTTGTGTAATGGTTTGTTATTTCTTTAATTTTTTTCTTCTTGCCATATGCAACATTTGTTTAAAGTATTTTTCACATTCCTCTCTCATTGGTTAATGTAGGAAGCATATTCAATACATCTGATTCCATTCATTGAGTATTAGAGTCTTATCACCTCAAATCCAAAGTGTTAAAGACAATGATTTTTAATTTAATATTGGTTTGAGTGGGATCTTGTAAAAAATGAAATCGTGTTTCTATAAATGGGAAAGCATATCTAGATTAAAAATGTAGAAGTTTAATGGCTCTAACCTTGAGTTGTGGAAGATTAATATGGAGGATATTCACATAGAACAAGAACTATGTGTTGCAGTATTTGGAACCAAACCCATTGGTATGAAAGATGAAGAGTGGGTGGTGTTGGAGATAAAGGTGAGAAGACGTATTAGGCTCTCTTTGGACAATTCAATATTATTAAATGTTTCTAAATAAGAAACTGCAACAACTCTCTATAAAAAATTTGGGGATTGTACCAAGCTAAAACCTTGGCCAACAAAATATTTCGATGGAAAAAGTTGTTTTCATTGAGAATGGGTGATGGTGATTCTATAGCTCAGAACCTAAATGCATTTAATATTATTGTGACCTAGATGATCTCAATTATATTGAATATGGATGAGGAGGATCTCTCTATGGCCCTTTTGGTTTTCGTTGCTAGATTCATGGGACAATCTAGTAATGGCCATTGGAAGAACTATTTATAAATTGGTGCTTGATGAGTTTGTGATTGATTTAATATTAGAGGAGGTGAGGTAGAAAACTTATGAATCCACCAATGTGGCCTTTACTATTAATGAAATATCAAAGGAGAAAGAAAATAAGAGATAAAAGGGAAAATCCAAATCTCGCAAGAGACATAAGTCTCTTAGAAATTCGAAGGAAAATTTTGTAACTTTGGTAAGGATAGGTCTTTCAGAAGATATTGGAAGGAAGAGAAAAATCAAAATAACAAAGGAAAAAATGATTATGATTATTATTCTAAAAATTATTCACATGAGGAAGGTGGAGGTGCCTTTTTTGAATATTTGGTAGCCCATGCAGTCTAAAGTATGTGGTTAATAGACTTTAGAGATTCCTTCCATATGACTTTCCATTACTAGTTTTCAGTGTATGAGAAATATGATGGTGGGACGATATACCTATACAATGGATTTCCTCTCAACATAGTTGGACATGATAGAGTCTTGATAAGTTCCTTGGTGGTAGAGTGAATTGAATTATTGGATTTTTGCGCACTCCAAGTCTTGAATGAAACCTACTAATAGTAAGAAAAATTAATCATGCAGTTGTGTAGGATTTTTTCTCTAAAAAAGGGTGTAAAATGGTGCAAGGAGCTACGATACTCAATAAGGGTGTTTTTGTGGGAAGTTTGTTCCATATTGATGTGCACCATTCATGTAATAGTTCTTCAATTTTTGTAGTGGAGAAATATGTAGGATATACACCTTTACATTTAGAACCTATATCTACTTCTGTTGTTCATGCTTTTTGGGTACTTAAACAAACTCTTTCTTTAGAGAGTAAGTTACCTACAGATAAGATAATTATACGATGCCAAATATTGGGCCATATAGATGAGAAAGGCCTATGAGCCTTGAAAAACAAAAATCTTTTGGATGGATTGAATGATTGTGCTCTTCAATTTGATTTTTGCAAGCATTGTATATATAGAAAACATAACCTTTTTCAATTTTGTTCTTGTTTTGACAAATCTTATTAGTTGTTGGACATAATTCATTATGATGTATTTGGTTCAATTAAAGTTCCTTCAATTTCTCAAGCTTTGTATTATGTGTCATTTGTTGATGATTATTCTACAAAGAAGTGGGTATATTTTCTTAGAACTAAATATTATCTTTTTAGACTCTTTTAGGAGTTTAAATCTCTCTTTGAAAATCAAACGGGTAAAAATCAGAGTGTTGAGTATTATTAATGACAGTGAGTTTTATTCCACATATTTTGATCATTTTTGTAAGGAGATTGGCATTGACAAACATAATACAACTCCATAGACCCATCACCAAAATTTATTTGCAAAACAAATGAACAAAAATTTGATGGAGAAAGCTATGATATACTCAGTAGAGTTGACTTAGAGAAGAATGTTTGGGCAAAAGTGATTCATACTACATCTTAATTGATTAACATGTCTCCCACATCAAATATTGTGAATAATATCCCTATGTATGTCTAGAGAGGAAAGAATCCCACACTTTAACGTCTTCATGTTTTTGGTTGAGGCATATTCTCATGTGCCTAAGGAGAAGAAATCAAAATTGGACAACAAAGGATATGAAATGCATCATCATCAACTATGGTGTTGATATGAAATGGTACAAGATTTAGGATTGTGAGGGTTGGAAAAGTTTTGTATAGAGAGAATTATATATTCAGAGAAGTTAAACCTTCTCCTAGAGTGGTGTAGTGACAATAGGATGAGAAGAAGTTAGTGGTTAAACTACAACCCAATATTGGAAAAACTAAACTAGAAAATGAACAAGAAATTCACGATTAACATGATGAGGAGGAGGGTTCAAAGAGTTTAGAATAAAAGGACGAAACTCCACCTAAAATTTTGAGGTACACTTGCCAAAGAAGGAAACTAAATAGTTATTATTATAGTCCATCTGAGTCTAGAAAATCCATTGGTTATAAATGGTTGTTAGAAAAGAAGACCAGTTTAGATGGAAATGTGAAAAGTACAAGGTAAGGTTGGTTGCAAAAATATATTCTCAAGTTGAGTGGATAGACTTTGTGATATATTTTCATGTAATGTACCTAGGGTAGATCATATGGTGTACCTAGAGAGGTTCCCAAGGGAACAATAAATGTAATGTGGAAATAATAATATAATAGACCCACTATGTAATTAAAAGTAAAGAATATAATAATAAGGGGTAGTTTGCATAATACCCCTAGGAATGTTCATGATATAAATAAATACCCCAAGAGGAATACTCAAGGAAATTATAATCTAATGGTTGAGCTAGAGTAAGTACATAAAATTTGTGCTACAACATTTTTGCATGGAAGATTGTAGACCATTTAGTGTTCCAAATTACATGGGAACTAAGATTTCAATTGAGCAGTGTTCTACAACACCTAAATAGATGGAGGATATGACTATGTTTCTTATACTAGTGAAATTTTTAATTTGATGTATGTTATGGTTTGCAATAGACTAGACATTTCCTTGGAAGTGGGAGTCTTGAGTCGATTCATGGAAAATAATAGATGCGAACATTGGGTTGAATTGAAGAGGGTATTCAGGTATTTGTTAGGTACTTTTGAATATTCCATTTTCTATTTTAGTGATGTTTCTAGGGACCCACACTCAATGGATATATAGGGTTATATGAATTGTAATTGGGAAGGCGATGTATATAGAAGGAGATCTAAAAGGGATATGTGTTCTGATTATTTGGTTGATAAGTAAGTTGGTTGAACAAGTGAGAAACCATGGTCACTTTTCTCATTGTAGAGGCAAATAAAATGGTAGCTACTAGGGCCCATAATAAATCCATTTGGCTTATGAAACCATATTCAAAATTAGGGATAAGTCAAAGAGATATTGCAATTCATTGTGATAGTAATATTATCATTTGTCTCGCTAAAAACCTAACCTTTCATGTGAGTACAAAGCATATAGATATCTATTACCATTTTGTTAGGGGAATTGATGAAACCACTGAGTACAATTATATCCAACTCATGTTGTGAATTTATGGGAAAAATGTCCCCTAGCAATTAGCTCATAGTTTGATGCATTCTTCCTTATACTCTTGCAAGGTATATGAAAAGTGGAAGAACGTTGGGACAAGAGTTTCATAGACCTTGTTGTCTTTTGGTAGAGTAGGTAATGATTATTCAATAGGAGTAGGAAATAAATGTTGAGTAATATTTGAGAATAATTGTTGAGTAGTGGTAGGGAATAAATGTAGATCGATCATTAGGTAATGAATGTTGAGCTACGATAGTTGGAAAATTAATTCTTGGTGGTTTTCAGCATGTAAAATTGGAAAACCATAAATAGTTTATGGCTTTGTTATGACTATTATTGAGTGCTCGGGTTGGAGGAAAACAATGTGTGAGTTTATGGGCATGATGGCCCCTAGAAATTATCTCACAATTTGATGCATTCTCCCTTATACTCTTGCAACGTATATGGAGAGTGGAAGAATGCTAGGACAATTGTGTCATATACCTTACTATCGTGTAGTAGATTAGGTGATGATTTCTAAGCACTGGTAGGAAATAAATTTTGAGAAATAATAGGGAAGAATAGTTCAGTAGTTGTAGGGAATAAATGTAGATCAATAGCAGGTCATGAATGCTAAGTAATCGTAGTTGGGAATAAATGTAGATCAATAGTAGGTCATGAATGCTAAGTAATAGTAGTTGTCCAATTAATTGTTAGTGATTTCCAACATGTATAATTGAAAAACTACAAATAGTTCATGGCTTTGTTATGCATATTTAATGAGTAAAAAGGTTGGAGGAAAGCAATGTGTGAGTCTTAATTACCGTTATGTTGTCAAAATTTATCTAAAAACTTTATATTGTTTATAAACACTCTTCTTTCAAGCATAGAGAATCTCTAATGTATTTTAACCATTTAATTACTAAATAATGCAATGACTATACCTTTAACATAAACAAGATAAGAAAAACACAAAATTAAAACAATTCATCAAAACTACATATAAAATAGATTATCATTCAATTCATAAGAAAAACATACTTAATCTCAATAAAAGATTATCATTCAATTCATTAAAAAAAACATATTTAATCTCAATAAACACTATTTATGTAAAAATTGAATATCAAAAAATAAATAATATAATTATATTTACAAGATTTCCTTAAACATTATTTTTATACAAATTGAACACTATTTATGTAAAAATTGAATATCAAAAAATAAATAATATAATTATATTTACAAGATTTCCTTAAACATTATTTTTATACAAATTGAATATAAAAATATATATAAATAGAATTGTATGCAAATAATACAATTATATTTACCTGCCTTAAATAGCATGTTGAGCATATAAATTTCTCTCCGTTTACATTGCAAAGTGTTCCTGGTTGAGCCTCTAGGAAGGTCTTGCATTGGGTTATATCTTCACTTTATCAATTAACACATGAGATAATAATATTCACTTTATCAATTAACACATGAGATAATAATATTTATTTGTATGTTCATCTTCATTATAATAAATGTTTTTATTAATGTTTATATAGATTGGTTTGGATTTGTTAGATGTAGTTATTTGAGATTTTTTTTAATTATTACAATTATTTATATTTATGTGTGTGGTTGACTGATTTCTTCATAAATTTGTTAGGCTAGTGAAGTAAACTTCTAAATAATAAAATATGAATTTTGTGTACAATTTCATTTGCTATTTTGGTATCAAAGGATAGGTATGTGAATATATAGTTTTCTGAGTGATTGATGGAGTGTGAAATTTTTGTGTGTGAGTTGTTTGTTTGATTGAAGGCCCAACAAACGTAGCTCCCATGCAGTGGCAGCCGTGAAAACAAAACAACATTGGAATTGCAATTTGAGATCGGCAATGGAGTTCATGACAGCCTACCGTGTGTTATTCGATGAGCAGCTTTATGTTAGCCAGGGATCTTATTGTTCTTGTTGGATTTCTAGCACAACTAGGGCGCTGGAGGGTGTGAATTTACTAAAGACAATGGAGCCGGTGAGCCTAAGCGAACAACGATTCGTGGATTGTAGTCATGAGTGTGACAAATCTATGATCACGAGTGCACTGTCTTCCCAGGTGATCTATTTCTAGCTGGGAGAGTGGAATGATTTTCCTTTCTTTTCTGAGGGATGTTTTACAATCTGGAAACTTAGCTACAATGATGTTAAGTGAAAGCTCCTTGAATACGATTGACTTTCTACAGATAATTCAGATAATGGAAATGGAACTCGAGGATCAATTGCTTGGATAGATTGAAATGACAAGTGTTTCTTTCTCAATCATTCCTTTGAGGGAAGTGAGATGCATAGCTACTTACATGGAAGGTAGGGCAACAAGGAAAGTCATCTCTAGATAGACTTTGAAGATGGCGAAGAGGTGTCATTATCCTCCCGTATGAATGAGGACGATATCCTCGGTTTTCTCACACGAGAAAAGTCTAAGTGCAACTTGTGTTGTAGAATCTCTACTGTACCTAAACTTTGAGTGTTGAGCATTTATTTTATAAAATAGTTGTATTTAGTTTGAAGAGTTTGTGAGAGAAAATTGTATTTAAATATAATATTAGAATTTGTTTGTGAAATTATATGATGAAATGTTTCTCATAGGACATAGTAACTTAACTTAAGTTGGTGTGTAGAAATCACTAGTTTGGTTATCTCTACAATTTTTTAGGCTTGTGGTTCTTGGATGATGGAGTGATCCAAGAACAACAATTATTGGTTATAGTTGTGATCCTTGTGTGTTTGTAAAGTCTATGTGAAATAGGTCACTTTGTAAGAATGCTTGTTGGGTATATTCAGTATCTAGAGAGCTCTCCTATATATGGAGAATACAAGGACAAACCATGTACTTCGATAGATGGGAGCATGTCAATAGAATGGTTCAGTATCTATATTGTTTTTATGACAAAAGCATTGCACTTTGTATTTTAGCAAAGAAGTATATACACTTGTCATTCATTACAAATGTGCCATCGATGGTCAAAAACAATTCTATCTTCAATGGATGAAGTGGTAGCTCGAATGAATGGGAGAGGAAGAGAAATATATAAGAGTTCAAAAGTGGATAGAGGCGCTAATGAAGACCACCAGACCACTCAAAGATGAAAGTTCCAATTTTTTTTTTTGTAAAATATGTTTATTTGATTTTAAGCATTAAGAGAGGGTGTTAGAATTAATGTTTATAGAAATTGGTTTGGATTTGTTAAATCTAGTTAGTTGTGAGAGATCTTCACCAACTATTAGAACTTATTTATTCTTGTGTGATTGAGAGATTGATTTCCTCATAAGTTTGTTAGAGTTTGTTATGCATTTGAGGAAAACTTTTATGTAAATATCTAATTGATTAAACAATAACAGATGAGTTTTGTTATGTGTGCAATCCGTTTTTCTATTTCAAACCAAATGGTTCAACATACAACACAAGTTGATTTTATTTGGTTATCTTTAGCAACACCATCCCACCAAATGAAATAAGCCAAGTGCACTCAGAAATTGGATTTTGAACTTCAATTGGGGGCATCAATAAGTCTTCTATCACTTGACACGTCCTTATTCTCTCGATAGCAACAACCTTTACTATGAGATCTAACTTACTAATGACCAATGTAGCCCATGCTCAATAGTTCATGGCCAAAGGTCAATTATCAAGATGTAGGCTTTCTCTGCGCTTGATTATGAGTGGAAATATGAAGTAAAAGGGGATGCCTAGATATCCCTGTTCATGAATAAATGTTTCACAATAAAAGAAATGGTGCTCTTGTGCTTGAGAATGCAACATTTAGGCAATAAAGGACTTGCAAGAAATGAAAGAATTGATCACTCTCGTAGGTGTTATTGGCAGCATTATACTAGAAGTTATATATTAATGGTGTGGGGCATCAAATGGTTCATAGGTTGGGCTTTGTTGGCTCTGCTCTGAACAGGATAATCAGTGCAAGAATTGATCAAATGAGAAGTAGAGAATACAGAGAAAGAGAAGAACAAAAATAGTATTCAGTATATTGAGTATATGAGAAAATGATTACACACGAAAAGGGAAAAGAGATGAGCTAAATAGGCTCAAGCAAATCAAGAACATAAAGAACGAGTGTACAGCTGGCAGTGTATAGTCAGACTGTTGAGGTAACATTACATTTAACACTCCCTCTTAAACTCAACAGTTACAAACATCATCACTGATAATGCCCAAGTGTTGTCTCTGAAAATCAAAAACAGATTTTCCTAGTGGCTTTGTAAAAATATCTGCGAGTTGATCTCGTGAACCACAAAATTTAAGTGCAATGTCACCATTATTGACTAGCTCGTGGATGAAGTGAAAGTGAGTGCCAATGTGTTTACTTTTCTTGTGAAACACATGGTTTTTGGATAAGGAAATTGCTAAGGTGTTGTCATAGATGATAGGAGTTGGCTCTTTTTCTGTATGTGACATATCTTTCAATATTCTTCTCAGCCACACAACTTGACATGAAGCTAAGGTAGAAGCTAAATACTCTGCTTATGCAAAAGATATAGATACAATTGGATGCTTCTTTGATTCCCATGAAATCAAGTTCACGCCAAGGTGAAAAGCATGTCCCGAGGTGTTTTTCCTGTCATCTAGGTTGCCTGCAAAATCATTGTCTGTGTAACCAGAGAGACTGAGTTCCTACAACATATCTCGGAATCCTTTTCGCCATCTTCCAGTGAGAATATTTGGGGGATTCCATGAATCTGGAAACAAGGTTGGTTGCACACATAATATCAGGCCTAGTTGTTGTAAGATACAACAAAGTTCCTACTAAACTTTTGTGCAGGGTAGAATCCACTATAGGTCGTTCATATTGCTTGCTAAATTTTGTGCCTAGGGGTATAGTGGTTTCTCTTGGATTGCAGTCTTCCATACGGAATATTCTAATGATGGTTGTTGCATACTTTTGTTGACAGAAAAAAATGACTTTGGTTGATTGATCAACCTCAATTCCCAAAAAATATTTCATTATGCCAAGATCTGTCATCTCAAATGCAGATTGCATGGCATGTTTAAAACTGGTTAACTCAAGATTTCCAGTATATATCATGTCATCAACATATAAACATACAATCATAATTTTACCATGTTGATCAATTTTGGTGTAAAGAGTTGGCTCATTTTGGCTTCTGCTGAAACCACTTTTGATCAGGTAAGTGTCAATTATGTTGTACCAAGCTCTTGGAGCTTGCTTTAATCCATACAAGGATTTATTCAACCAATACACTTTGGTTGGTTGCGCTTGGACTTCAAATCCAGGTGGTTGATCGACATAAACTTCTTCTTCTAAGAAACCATTCAGGAAAGCTGACTTGACATCCATCAGGTATACTTGCCATTTATGTTGAGTTGTTATGGCTAAGAGAGTCCTTACAGTGTCCAACCTTGCTACTGGAGAAAAAATTTCACCATAATCGATACCAGGTTGTTGTGAGAATCCTTTGAAAACAAGTCTTGCCTTGTGTTTTTCAATCTGCCCCTTTTCATTGAGTTTAGTTTTGTAAACCCACTTGATACCAATACGTTTCTTATGTCTGGGAAAATCAACAAGATCCCATGTCTTGTTCTTTTCAATGGAGTCAATTTATTGGTTCATGGCCTGAACCCAATGTGGATCCTTAGTTGCCTCTTTAAAATATGTAGGTTGATATGACATTAAAGAAAAAAGATTCTTTTGTTCAATGTCATCCAAGTGCTGATGGATTTCTCTCAAACTTTGAGTTCTCTGATTTGGGTGTTCAGAGGATGAATCTCTATTAGAAGGTGAGTTATCCTGAGAGTTTTTAGATTGTCCTTGTACTTGCAATCTTGGAAGAGCAGATTGAGGTATTGGTTGTTCTGAATTTTCTGCGTTTTCGGGACTGGGCAACAATGGATTTTGACTGTCCATTTGCTGATTTTCAGATTCGTTCCAGAGTTGATTTTCCAGAAATTTTACATCTGTGATGAGAATTAGTTTCTTTGAGATTGGATTGTAAATCTTGTAAGCTTTTGATGTTTCGTTGTAGCCAGTAAAGATGCATTTCTCACTTCTATCATCTAGTTTCTTCCTTAATTCAAAAGGTATGTGAGCGTATGTTATGCATCCAAATGTCCTGAGATGTGCAATATTTAGCTTTGTCCCACTCCATGCTTCTTAAGGGACCTTCATCTTGAGACTGGTTGTTGGAGATCTATTTAGGAGATAAGTTGAGCATGCTACTGCATCAGCCCAAAAATTATTTGATAGACATTTCTCTTTGAGTAGGTTTCTTGCCATGTTAATTATGGTCTGATTTTTCCTTTCAGCCACTCCATTTTGTTGTGGAGTATACCTGGTTGTAGTTTGCATGATGATGCCTTGTGATTTGAAGAAATTTGCAAATTATTTGGAGCTATATTCTCCTCCTCCATCTGACCTGATTGCTTTTACATATTTTCCACTCTGTTTTTCAACTTCAACTTTGAATTCTTTGAACTTTGCAAAAGTTTCAGACTTGTGTCTGAGAAAATAGATCCAAATTTTCCTGCTAAAGTCATCAATAAATGTTAGAAAATAAACTCTACCGCCTATTGACTCTTGTTCCATTGGTCCACATAGGTCAGTGTGAACTAGTTCTAAGTGTTGTTTGGCTTGAGTGGAGAACTGGGGAAAACTAGTTCTCTTATGTTTTCCTAGAATGCAAGACTCACATGGGAAATTTTCGTCTTTAAAAGTAGGGAGACCTTTGACCATGGAGTGCTTATGTAGAAGACTTAGACTCTAAAAGGGTATATGTCCAAATCTTGTATGCCAAACCATAGTTTCATTGGGGGTGGATGCACTTTGTGCATATGATTGGATCAAATTTGCAGTTCTAAGGGTCAGGGGAAACAACCTATTCTGAGTCATGTGGATTTCAGAAATCA
>ML792736.1:168239-178730 GCA_009831015.1 Picea engelmannii
TTACTTGGATTGCTCCCTCTTCCTTGGTGACCTCTGCCTCTTCCTCTGCCTCTCCCTCTGTTGAAAGAGAATTGATTTTTGAAGGCATAGGCAATTGACTCATCAGTGAGATGCAGTGTGGTCTCATGTATCAACAGAGAGCCCATTAATTCATGTGTTTACAAATTTGAAATATCCTTGGATTCAAGGATTGTTGTAAAGACCATTTCGAATTTCTTTGTTAAAAATATAAGGATTTTCTCAACAATTCGTTGATTAGGGATGGCTTCACCAGTCAATCTAATCTGGTTCACGATTCCCATGACTCTGGTCATAAAATGATCAACATTTTTAGACTTTTTCATTCTTAAAGTCTCGAATCGCATCCTCAAGGTCTGCAGTTTGACTGTTTTGACCCTGTCATTTCCTTGGTAGGCTGATTTAAGGATGTCCTATGCCTATTTTGAAGTAACAACGCATGTGATTTTGGAGAAAATCGAGTCATCCAACGAATTTTGAATACAGAATTTGGCTTTATTCTCTCTATTTCTCTATGTTTCCTGAGTAGTTCTCTATTGGTTGGTCATGGCAGCAAGTTCTAATGGATCTAGTTCCACATATCTAAGATCCACTAGATTCCAACACTCTTGTAGGTGCAAGAAGGATCTCATTTGAAGAGACCAAAAATCATAATTCTTTCCAAGAAGAATCGATGCTTGAGTTGGTCCTAAATTGTTAGATGTGGCCATCTTTAAAAAAATTAGCAAGACAATAAAAATTGTTAGAAAAATTCATGTTTACCTGTTTCCTGTGCATAAAACCAGGTCTTCGAAGTTCTTTCAGTGACTTTGGACCAAAACACACGGTGTAGACCACTTCTTTCACTTCGATCCGGCTAGATCTGATTATCCAAGCACAAGATCTATTGAATCAGAACTCTGAGCTCCTGTAGCAACTGTAGCCCCTCTAATGGCGGAATAGGGATTTCAAAGTTTACTCAAGAGCCAAAGAAAGTTTAAGGTTTAGCTTCTCATGTGACCATGGGTGGAAAAACTAGGTGCTTTAGGTTTTCGCGTTTCGGGACTTCACGTTTTGACGTTGAAGGTAGTAGTTCCTTCGAATAGAGGAATTGTGAAATTGCTTCAAGGATCAAAAATCCTCGTTGATTTGAGATAAACGGCCACAAATTATTCCTTACCTATCAAACCTCCTAACTAACGAACCTCTGAACAGTGGGAAGAGATTGACGGTCTCAATTTCCCGTGGAGCTCTACAATCTGACCGCTCAGGTCACGTCAGAGTTTTGCGTATCGCGAGTTCACTGAACTCTCACCTCTGATTTCCCAGTAGCTGAAATCGCGATGGTGTTGGATCGACAGTATAGATATTTTCTCGATCAACGACTGCAATTATTTTCCAATTTCATGTATCGCAGGTTCTTGAAACTCTACTCGTTGACTCCTTCGAGTCGTGAGTCAGCGAAGCACTGAACGCTCACCACGCGTCCCTTCCAATGGGCAGTTCAAAGGATGTCTGGATTTTGCAACTTGCAAGATCCAAGTCACGACCTCCTTCACATTTATGACTCCCGAAGTGTCGACATTTTGGAGCGCCCCAAATCCGACGGTTCACGCTCCTCTGGATCTAACGGTCCAGATCTCGTAGATATTTCGTGTATCGGGATTTCCTGTATCAGGAAGTCGAATGACTTTTCCTTCGTTCTCCCGATCCACAAAATGCAGAAATGCCGAAATAAAAATATAAAAGGAGAAACAGCCGACGTACGTGGATATCTACCACGTGTCCCCTGTTTATGGATGACAGTTATCAATTTCGCGTATTCGAGCTTGGGGTCCTTTTACTGTTCTTAGTTGCAAAACTCGCGAAGTGTCGAATTGCAAATTTTCGGAGCATCCAACAGTCCTTAAGTCTTAGCAAATGAACGACTAAGATATTAACTTCGGAAACTCGGGTTTCAGGAGTTCTTCTTCTTTGCAACCTTTGCACGAAGATCACCAAATTTGCGAAATTTGAAAACCTTTGGCGATTGAAACATGCGTACCTTTTCTTGATCTAACGGCTGAAACTCTTTTTCATTTTCTGCACACTCCTCGTCCTTTCTAAACTCGATCGTTGGCCCAGATTTGTTCGCAGGGCCAATCTTATGGTTGTGTCTATTTGTCCTTTGCTTCTTTAGATTATCCTTTGCTTCTTTAGCTTGTCCTTTGTTTCTCTCATAGAATCTTCTCCGGAAGAAATAATTTCATGAATTCTTTAAAGAACTTGTGTATCCTTAATTGTTTCTGACTTCTTCTTCCAAGAAATTTTTGTCTGCAATGATCTTTTGAGCGGACTGGCAGACTGCTCTCCAAGCTTTGTGAAGAAACTGTGTCTCGTGCTCTCATTGATAGTTTAAGCTCTGTGCTTCTTAGGATCGGGCTTCTCTCCAAACTATGTGAAGAGGCTTACGTCTGAATCTTTGATACCATGATAAAATGAGAAGCAGAGAATACAGAGAAAGAGCAGAACATAAATAGTATTCAGTATATTGAGTATATGAGAAAAAGAGTACACATGAAAAGGGAAAAGAGATGAGTTAAATAGGCTCGAGAAAATCAAGAACATAAAGAATCGAGTGTACAGCTGGCCAGGACAGTTGGCAGTGTATAGACATATTGTTGAGGTTACATTACATTTAACAAGAATCACCTTGTTGTTGTGGACATGTCAATTGCATATTTACTCTGCCATGACTCTGGAAGGAGTTTCTAATGGTTCCTGAGTTACATGCTATATGATCTTTCATCTATTTATTATCAAATCCTAAAGTTGTATGATCAGCAGCAAGAGTGTTTTATATAAAATAAATAATGTTTCTATATCACAGCCTACCTGTATAATGTGATGATGATTGAGGAGGTTTAGTTGTCCAATCTACCACGCTGGAAAGAGATAATACCTTGGTCAAACTTGTTGGAAAATATTGGGAAGATGCAAAACCATTCCTGGAAATGAATGTTCGCTCTCCACAAAAGTTGGTGTCTCTTCTGAATCTGACTCCTAGATTTTGTCATGCACAGAAACAATCGCATGCACATGAAGTAAAGAGTGGTGTGTCCTTATTATTTATGAACAAGCCACTAAAATTTAATTGATTTTGAGGTCTCTATCATTTGATTTGTATCTAAAGAGCGGACTACATTATTTCTATGAACAAGCCACTCAAATTTAATTGGTTTTGAGGTCTCTATCAATCGATTTGTGTATAAAGAGAAGAATCCATTATTTCTATGAACAAGCCACTCAAATTTAATTGATTTTGAGGTCTCTATCAATTGATTTGTGGCTAAAGAGAAGACTTCAACAATAGGGAAGCCAGTTTTCATGTCCTGTCCAAACTTAGTTGTACTTGATTGTGTATGAGCAATGCACTCTAAAAGGCTCTATGTGGCTGAATTCACATATAAATTAGTCCCTCGGGACACATCCAAACTTTAGGAGACTTCGGTATCATACATGTGCCATGCAAAATACTACTTTCTAGGTTGGCTTGAGAAACTATACTTCTATTAAGAAGTTATTCCCCTGGCCTAAAGAACCATACTAAGTATTCAAAATTTCCAATTAGAACAGAGATAGGATTTTAACATTTTTTTTTAGTAAGGATGGGTCTTGTGCTCTAGGCCATTTTCATGGACCAAAACCTAGTGACATAGGACTTAAGATGTTCCTCTAGGGCTCATGGCTAATACATGAGGTCCTAAAACACCACAAAAGCCTTATAGAGGGAAATATATGTACCTATGATATATGGTAATAAATTTTATGGTTGGTCTACCTTGGGTGAGTTTGTTTAGGAGTACTTGAGCCAAAGGATTATGTCGTAGCAATTCTTAGTAAGGATTTTTTACCATGCAAGGCCCATGGGATCATTATTGTTCCCATGTGGCTAGAAGACTATTACGAGGTCATGTGTGGTAATTTGAGGAGTTGTTAGTATCCTTGGATTCCTACCAGCATCCTATAAGGCCTAAGGAAACTATTTACTCTCATAACCATGTCTAGAACTTTAAAAATCATACCTAGTTCTCAAATTTTCCAATTACGATATAGCTAGGAGTTTGAAATTTTGTGTAAAAATAATGGATATTTTAGTATAGGCCATGGTCATAGAATAGAACCTAGAGACATAGGTCCTATGATGTTCCTCTAGGGCTCATGGCTCATGCATGAGGTCCTAAAACACCACAAAGGCCCCGCGGGGGGAAATATTTGTACCTTTGAGTTTGGGAATAACTTTGACGATCGGTGTACCTTAGGTGACTCTATTTAGTAGTACTTGAGACAAGGAATAAGATCCCAATGGTTCCTAGTAAATATCATGGACCATGCAAGGGGACCCATAGCATACTTATTGTTCATAGGTGATCAAAAGAACTTTAAAAGGTCATGTATGGTGGTTTGAGGAATTTTTATTGTCCTTGGATGTTTGCAAGCCTCCTAATATTTCATTCTACAACCATGTCTATTGTAACACCCCATTTAAGTCTGTAATTATGCTTAAAAATTCATGCAATATGATTGATGAATATTGTAATTGTGTTTTATGTTAATAAAAGCACCAAATCAACTCACTGAGAGGGAAGCCTTGCAGTATTGGCCATGATACCATGAGTGGAAGTTGGTGAGGGGGAAACTAAGAAATTTTAATGAGGAAAAAGGGTATCTTGCCTAGCAACCCAACCTACATCTGCATGACCTTGAATGACTATCCTATCCAAAGTACCTTATCCACCATATCCATAATAAACTTTTCAATGGCATCGGATTAGGTATTTGGAGCATTTATGCTTGCTTTTAGAGCCTATATTGGGAAGAGTGAAGGGTTGGTTGCAGTTGTCAGCCAAAAGTACCTAGAATTTCCCCTTCAATTTGAGAGCTTGACCCCATGGGTTTGTGTCTAACATAAGAAAGTGGGGAACTTGAGGAACAAGGAGAAGGTTCCATTTTAGGAAAAGAATGGGGAGGAAGAAGGTGCGGAATAGACAGACATGCACGGATGCATAGATAAAGACAGGGCCTTCACACATGAACAATGTGTGGTAACACAAAGGAGAAAACAGAGCTCACATGCACATACTTGAGCAACAAAGGAATTGGGAAGTTTTCCTAAGGAAAATAGGAAGCCTACCCAAGACATAAATGGTCACTCTGTAACAAAGAATACCCATATCCATATTGGAGCAGAGAGGTCCATAAGTTGGTGCTTGTTGGAAAGAAACCAACATTGATAAGGAGATGGCGCCAAGGGACTGTGTAGTAGAAAAGGGACTCCCTTGTGTAGAGGAAATCCAACTAGGAAGGGGCCTGGTAAGCTCGTGGAGGACTTGAGCTCAGTGGGAATAAGAGATTTTTGTTGTTTCCAGTGGAGTGAAGTAGAGTAACCTTCCTGACTAATTCCATATCCTCATAGCCAACTTGTGAGAGTCCCCTAGTGGTATCATGGCCTTGCATGGGGGTGGATTTCTGTAGAAAGGAAAAAATGCAGCATAGCCTATGGTTGGGTGGAAAAGCATTCACCCTCAGTCAGTTGGTTGGTTGAAATTAAAAACAGATAAGTATTTCCCTGTGTATCTGGACATTGTGTTATTAATGATTTTGAATTGCACTTTGTTCTTAATGATAGCTTCATATGAATAATGCATGTGAAATCTGAGTTTAAATGGTGTAAGATAATATCTTTAAAAATATTAATGGATTTCTTGCAACAACTATGTGAGGGAGGCCAATGAAGGCCTTTAACCCTATGTTTTCCCTAGCCATTGAATAGAAAGCTTGCAGAATATGAAATCTTCACTATGGGGGCTATGGTCGAGAATAGTTTGTGTATTAAGAAAGTGCGTTAAAATCTTAAGGGAGTAGAGTTAAAGCTCTTTCAGGAAGGTGTCAAGGAAGGATAAGGAGTGGTAATCCCTAAATGAACCCTTAACCCTTTGAATCCTTGTTAAAACCCAAGAGGAAATGTTAGTCACTGATTCAATAAGAAGAGAAGATCTTGACCATTCATTGGAGCTCTGGGATTCGGAGAAATCCTATCAGAAGGTGGACCTTTCAGAAAAACCTAGAAACATTGTTAAGGTGAACTTCCCCATGGGAAAGTTATGAGTCGATGAGAGACATTGATCTAACGAAAGAGTGAGCCAACAATATCTAGACTGTAAATCTGTCGAGTGCTAAGTTGATAAGACTCTCAAAAAGGAATAGTTCAGGAATAAACATGGAAAGTGAGCGGATGAAACTCCCAATGCTGAGAACCTGAGGATTGTAAGAGTTGTAGATCTGTTTTCAACTTGGCTGATGAGATTTGATTCGTTGGATCTGATAACAATCCGTCCCAATGAAAGAACCTTGTTGAAGTGATAGTGTCGGTTAACTATCGATCATTTATGAGATCCGATAGAACCCTTACTGTTATATGTAAGGGTCCAAGGACCATCAAATCCATCGATAGATTCCAGTTCATAAATAATTGTTCGAGAAAATCACGAGTTTGTGAAGCGTGGGTATTTCTCAAAGGCAGAGGCCCGAGGGGGTGAAGACTATTGATTTGCTTGTGAAGCAGCCTGATGAGATCTTAGCCATAGATCTCGATGTAGACCCCACCTGTTGAGTGTTTGGAGGAGAATGAGAATGACCTTTAGCTGTCGTGCAGTTTGATGGTTCTGAATGAATCGAAACCATAAGTTTCCCCAACCCACTGACCGTTGGATTTATTAGGAATGAAGCTATTGGAAAAGTTGAATCCAGGAATGGATTGTGGGTTGCATAACCTATTTTCCCAATAGGAAGGATCCTGACTTGCCGGTAGTTGTTGATATATCCTTAGTCAAGTGAGTTTGATCCATTCATCTAGGGAAGTTTGTTTTTTGGTCGTGTAGTTTCATTATGTTGAAGGAATTTTCAAGAGAGGGTGACACTTCTAGGGAGATTTCACTACCACGATAGCACACACATCGTCCTATACTCTAGTGGAGATGACATGGAAGGATTCCATGTGACTACCACATAGGATTGAGGTCATGAAGATGGGAATAAAACCTGAGACTAGATGTGTAATGAAGGGAGAAATTTTGACATCCCACCAGCCCAAGTAGGGTTTAAGGAGTCAGGTTTGTTACATCTACAACCTTCAAAACCATATATAGTACTCGAAACATCCAATTAAGATATAGGAAAGAGATTGACATTTTGTGTAGTAGTGATGGGTCTTGTGGTCTAGGCTATTGTTTTGGACTAGAACCTAGAGACATAGGCCCTAAGGGGTTCCTTTAAGGCTCATGTCTCATGCACAAGGTCCTAAAAACAACATACTCCCTATTGAATAAATAGTTGTACATATGGGTGGTATATGGGAATAACTTAGATGATTATTGTAACCTGGGTGAGTCTATTTAAGAATAAGAGCCAAGGACTTAGGTCCTAACAATTCCTCATGAGGATCATGGACCATGTAAGAGTCCCCATATCATCATCGATATTCCTGGGTGACTAGAAAACCCTTAAGAGGTCATGTTTGGTGGTTTGAGTAGTTGTTATTGTCTTTGGATAAATACAAGCCTCATGTAAAGCTTAGGGGAGTTGTTTCATTCCACAACTATGTCTACAATAGTTATCAAAATATCCAAATGGTGTTCCATTCTAACCATTGAACAAGGTGACTTCATCATCTAGTTGATGAAGACATCTTTGGGTTCTCTACATGGATGACACTATTTATGGTAAATATTATTAGTGTGACATTGTGATTTATCTCTAGCACCATCTTGTTTAAATTATTAATTGGTAAATAAAAAGGTTAGTTGGACATTGGCTTAGTGTTCCCATTGTTTTAATTGATTATTACAATATAACAAGTGTTTTTGTTAACTAAAATCACAACACTTGTTTTTGTTAAATGCATTTTTATTAAGTAAAATTTACACAGATTTTGCTTGAATTAATTGAATCGAATTCAAAATTTATATGAAAGAGTAACATGGAAAATTTGAATTTCATAGTACCTAAGTCCTTGGTTGAAGTACTCCTAAACGAGGTCACCCAAGGTAGAACATGGCCCAAACCACAAGATGCATCGTTACAACACAAAATGTCAAACTCGTAACTATATCCTAATTGCAAATTTTAACCACTCGAACTTCTTAATAGATAGAAGTCTGGTTTCTCAAGTGGACCTGGAAAGTAGTATTTTGCATGTCACAGGTGTGACACTGAAGTCTCCTCGGGACACATACAAACTCAGCATCGTGTAAAGCATTCACTGTTGAACGGCTGAGGTGGCTGTGGCTGGGATGAGTGACGCTGATGGTGCATTGGTTGGGAAGGTTGGAACTTGGGAGTGAAGCCATCATTATGCGAGGAAAATGCGGAGGGACCATTTGCGAGAACAATTAATTGGTTACCGGGGTGAAGGTCAGCGAACTGGGAGTTGGTGAATGTGGCTCAAAATGGATCGGTTTTGCCGAGGCCATTAGAGAAACAACATATTGGGTGACTGACCTGGGGGTTCAGAACATGGCGATGCCAGTGGAGTGTTTGTGCTTGTAGCCATACCTATTTAATAATGGAAGGTGTGAATTTGGTGGCGATTGGTTACATCCAAACGCACTTCATGAGATGCAAAAACTCGTCTAGAGGGGGCTGCAAGAGATGTCAAAACCACAGGTGTGACAGGGGTTCGATCAAGGGCATAAAGAGGATCCATGAGAAGGTTTAATAAATTATCTACTATTATATAGAAATGGTGTTCATGCTCCACTAGTTCTGTTTGAAAGGGTGAGTGTTCCGGATCGAGGAGAACCAAACATGTCTCAGGAGTGAGATGAAATATTTGGGTGAAATGGGAGTGGGTCTATTCGATGTGGGCATTTGGTAAAGCGAGTGGCAATGTGTGGTAGATTTTTGGAGAGATCCTAAAAAGGTTTTCTCCATGCAGGGGGTGTTGTAGTGTATCCAAGATAAAATATGAGAAAACAACATATGGTGAGGCTACGCTCACTTCTCTATTATTCAATGAAGACTGGTTACATTCTTAAATAGGAAAAGACTCTATTTAGTCGATTACATGCAAACCACAGACAACTAGACTCCACAAACAGTGAAGTAGACTTAAACTGACTCTTACTACTGAGCTTCAACATGCTTTGTTCTTGCATGAAAAATCAGATTCTTCGCAATATTGATTGAACTTTGATTATCACATTTGATCATCGTAGGTTCCTTTCATTCTTCTCCAACATCTTGAAGAAGTCTTCTTAACTAAGAAGCTTCACAAGTTGTTGCACACAAGGCTTTATATTCTGCTTCAGTAGAAGATAAAGATACAATAGGTCGTTTTTTACTGCTCCATGAAACAACCACGGATCCAATGCCAAACGCATATCCAGCAGTTGATCTTCGATCATCTAGATTGCCAGCCCAATCAAAATCTGAGTAACCTATCAACTCAACATCAGATGCATCAGTATATTTAATACCATAATCCAGTGTTCCTTTTAGATACCTGAGTACTTCCTTTGCTGCATTCCAATGTCTTTCATGAGGTTTCACCATGAACTGACTTAACACACTCATAGAATATGAAATATCAGGTCTGGTTGTGGTGAGATAATTCAGACTACCCACCATCTGTCTATACATAGTGTCATTCACCTCCTTCGAACCATCATCACAAGAAAGTTTCACATTCTGCTGCATGGAAACAGTAGAAGACTTACACTGATCCATTTTAAATCTCTTAAGTACTTCTCTGATATACTTACTCTGACAAACAAAAGTTTGGCCTGCATTTCTCCAAACTTCAAAACCTAGGCAGTAATGTAACTCACCAAGATCTTTCATTTCAAAAACTTTTGACAAATGCTCCTTGATTTCATCAATTAATTTCCTTGCATTTCCTGTAATTATCAAATCATCAACATATAAGGAAATCAATACTATATACCCCTGCTCATCAAATTTGGTATATAGATTTGGATCACTTTTCTCCTCATAAAACCCTCTTGAAGAAAGAAAGAGTCTATCTTATCATACCATAACCTAGGTGCCTGTTTTAGTCCATACAATGCTTTATTTAACTTACACACCAAGTGTTCTTTCCCCTTTTCCACAAACCCTTCAGGTTGAGTAAGGTAAACCTATTCCTTTAACTCACCATTCAAAAATGAAGATTTAACATCTAACTGGTGTTGCTTCCAATGGTACTTTGTAGCTAAAGCAATTAACAGTCTGATAGTATTCAATTTAGCTACTGGTGCAAATGTTTCAGCATAATCAATACCTTTTGTTTGTGAATACCCCTTTGCCACCAGTTTAGCCTTATACTTATCTATACTACCATCTAATTTAAACTTGGGTTTGTATATCCATTTGCATCCAATGGGCTTCTTATGTTTAGGCAATTCAGTCAATTCCCAAGTATTGTTTTTCATTATAGATTCATATTCTTCCTCCATT
>ML792736.1:178931-191432 GCA_009831015.1 Picea engelmannii
TGCTAATGATTTCGTTGCGGTGATGGCTGCTGCTGTGGTGGTTGTTGTTGCTCTTATTTAACTCCTTCATCAAGAAGTCTATGCCATTCCTCATGACTATTGTTGTCATGATTTCCTGCTTCCTTCTCATGGAAAAGTACATCTCTACTTGCAAATACTTTGTGAGTAGAAAGATCAAACAGTTTGTATGCTTTAAATTCAAAACAATACCCAATGAAAATACATTTAATGGCTTTAGCATCCAGTTTCCTCCTATTCTCCTTTGGAATATGAGCAAAATCCTTACACCCAGATACTTTCATATTATGAACTACAGGTTTGGAACCATACAAGGCTTCGAAAGGAGTAATTCCATCAAGACACCTTGTTGGACTTCTATTCTTTAAATAAACTGCAGCATTTATGGCTTCATACCAAAATGCATTTGAGAGATTATTACCTTTCATCATACTGCGTGCACACTCTACGAGAGTTTTGTTTTTCTTTTTAACGACTTCATTCTATTGTGGAGTGTGAGGTACTATAAACTGTTGTACTATTCCATGATCTTTGCAATATTTGTTGAAGTCCCCTGATTTATACTCTCCCCCTTGATCTGAACGGAGGATTATGATGGATTTTCCTGTCTGTTTTTCCACCATGGTTCTGAATTCCTTAAAGTACTCGAAAACATCACTTTTTCTTCCAAGGAAGTAAACCCATGTATATATCGTGCAATCATCAATAAATAACAAAAAGTAAAATGCTCCTCCTAAAGACCTAGTCTGCATAGGCCCATAAACATCAGTATACACAAGATCTAACACATCTCTCTTTTTCCTATCAGGATTAGAGGGGAATTCATCTCTGTGCATCTTTCCTAATGCACATGCATCACAAGCAACCTTCTCATTCTTTAGCATGGGAATTCCTTCAACCATATTATTTTTCTGTAATAAAAAAAATCAGGATGATTGATGTGGCCATACCTTTGATGCCAAAGAATATTTGTTGGCATAGTTGCAGAAGTCAGTGAATGATGTGCTTTTTTGGTAACATCAAGTTTGTATAGGCCTCCTCCTCTAACTCCCATTGCAAGAGTTTGGAAGTGGTCCAACAGATCCTTCACTATGAAATAATTCTTGAAGAATTCAACCTTCAAGTTCTGATCTGTAATGGTGGACACAGAGATCAAATTTTTCTTTATTCCTGGCACATACACCACATTGCAAATGTGACGAACAATACCCTTCGGAAATGTCACAGGAATGTCTCCATATCCCTTGATCTGATGAGCGCAGTCATCTCCAAGATATATGCTCGCACCATTATGTGTTTCTTTAAAATTAGCATACCAGTTCTTATTACAAGTCATATGTACTGATGCTCTGAAATCCACAAACTAGGCATCAAAATCATTTGTTTCAGCAGATAAAGTAGCGTTAGACACAAACAACCTAAGATCCTGTGATTCAAAATTTGGGGGTTCATCAATATCATCACTAGCAATAAATAATTTGAGATCTTGATTTGAAGATTTTTCTGCATAATGACCTGAATGTGTTCTAGGTTTATTCCTAGCCTCGTCACTTTTCTTCTTATGATAGTCTTTAACAATATGTCCACGTCGACCACAATAAAAACAACTCTTTGACTCATTCATGTCAGATGTCATACCTTGATTTAGAGATTGTCTTCTCTGCGATGAACTGCCTCTCTGCCATGAACCGCCTCTCTGCCATGAACTGTCTCCTCTGCCTCTTTCTCCTGATCTCCCTCTCGCAAATCTCTTATTTGACCACAGTGCCAAATCTTTATTCCAAGACTTCAGATTCATGTGCCTCTCTTCCTCTTTCAGCAAAATACCTATCAGTTCTTCAAACATAGGAGGTTTCTCCCTTGCTGTGAGACCTGTTATGAACATATGATAATCTTCTAGAAAACCATTTAAGGTAATAGTGACCAGATCAGTGTTCGAAACAGTTTCCCCTATATTTTCTAGTTTGTCTTTCACCTCTTTAATACAACCCAAAAATGAACTAACAAATTCATTTCCATCCATTCTAATGCCTAGCAATTTAGTTTTCAGGAAGAAAATGTGATTTGTGTTTCTAGTTTCATACAATGCTTTAATCGTTGTCCATGTTTCAGCAGAGGTATTAGTGTCTCTAATATGTGGAATTTTGCTATCTTTAACTGACATGCACAACAATACCTTAGCCTTATTTTCGCACTTCTCCCAATCTTGGATCTATGTTGCTTTCGCACCTGCAGCTGCATCAGGTTTCACATCAGTTCCCTTCACAATGTTTTAGACACCATAGCCTTCCATGTGCGTCGTCATCTTGAATTTTCAGTTAATGAAATTCAAGCCATCTAACTTGTTGGCTTCATTGAGGTAGGTCTCCGCCAGCAGATTCGCCATCACTACAATTTAGTCTCTGCAAGTGAATCACCAAGGATATGCAACTTTCTGTCGAGTCTTCCCCTGTGTTGACCAGTCCGTCGCTCTGCCTTCAGATCCTCTGATCCAACTCTACCTTTGTTCTTAGCTTTCTTAAAATAAGTATAAGAAAAATTTAACACCACTCCATGCATAAAAAACTCATGCTCATATAAAAACAACTCTCTTATAAAAAAACTCTCATATAAAAGCTCACATGTAAAAACCTCTTATATAAGAAATCTCACATGCATGTGTATAAAAAGGAATTGAAATTTCTTAAAAGAAATCCTTTTTAATACACACATCCACTATTAAATAAACTTTCTCTTTTTTGAAAAAGAATCCATGCAACTTCCTTGGATTAATGACCAAAAACAACTTTATTCCTTACTCACTCCTTAACCTTATTCATGCAGTAAATATTGCACCAAATCCACGCTTTAACCTTATTCACGCAGTAAAAATACTCATGCAGAAAAAATAAACAACAAACTTATTCCGCAGCTCACGCGTGTCTTAGCCTGCGGAAATCTCATCCGTTTCCGCACCTCACATTGCGATAGACTGCGGGGAGTCTTCACCTCCCGAGTAACTTGTGTGCAGAAATATTTGAAGCCGTCTGCACTGTAATTGCAACTGAATTGCGGAATTTTTTGCATTTTCTCTTAGCGGAAAGTTTGAGTAGTGTGTCGTCGCACCCTACCAGAGGAGGGACTTGCGGACCTCCATAAATTTATGCACCTCACCCCGTGGCTCTGATACCAAGATAAAATATGAGAAAACAACACACGGTGAGGCTACGCTCACTTCTCTATTATTCAATGAAGATTGATTACATTCTTAAATAGGAAAAGACTTTACTTAGTCGATTACATGCAAACCACGAACAACTAGACTCCACAGATAGTGAAGTAGACTTCAACTACGAATTGACTCTTAGAACTGACTCTTACTACTGGCGCTTACAACTGGCACTTACAACTAGTGGTTACTCCATAATTTCCAAGTATCCATGGCCCTCAAAGGTTAAGATTAATGAATAAGAGTAGGTAGGTTAAAATTAATGAGTAAGGGCAACATGGAATGGAGTGAATGTGGTTAGGAGGAGGAAGCTCCTAGTGCTGGAAAACCCTAGCGTATGACACAATCTCTCCAATGTGGAACCGAATCTTTTATATCAGAGATTTTTTTCTCTAGAACTTACTTAGAGTAAAAGTAATTCACTTTTGAGATTCATGGAAGCTTGAACAATGAGGAAGAAGATCTTTTAAAGTTGTAGAGGCTTGATTTTCTCTTGTCAAAAGAAGTCTAGTACAGGTTGTGGAACCCAAGCATAATGCCTTGTAGGTAAGAGGAAGTTTGGGAAACCAATCACATTAGTTTGTAATTCAAAAAAAAAATTGTAGGTGAGAAATTGTTGGATTCTTAGATTTGAGTGATTATTTCTATATAATCCGAGTGTTCCAAGCATTTTTCAGCATGTTGAATCCATTTCTACATTCAAAAATGGATTTTAAACAACAAAAAATAGTGATTCATGTAAATTTATATGGTCAGATTCCAAAAACAACTAAACAAACCAAATAAAAGTCTCCTATAAATTGACATAAATTGACACTACCCAAACAAATTAGCCATAAGATAAAAAAGGTGAAACATACTCATAATTGACTAAGTCTCTACTAAACAATAACCACAATATGAAAGAACCAAATGATAAAAAGATGATATTTAATCATAATTGACTTTCTAATAAATAATAATGACAACATTTAAGAGCCAAACAATATATTCTAAGAACCAAATTATATATATATATATATATATATATATATAAACAAGGTTATTCCAATTCACATTTTTTTTAATTGTGAGGCTCCAACTTGGTATATTTGTGAGGTTCTTTATACTAATTTATAGCTCTAATTGATTAACCAATAAAAAATAATAAGAATAGAGATAGTTTTACTATAAAGATTTATTAGGGGATATAAGTTATGTGTTTATGCATTATATATTTTGAAGATGAGTTATTTTCATTGTAATCTTATTTTAGACTTATCACTAAGTTAGTGGAAAAGCATTATTTGAGAGTTTTATTAAAACACATTTCCACCTTAATTGTAATCATTTTATCTACTATCCCCAATGGAGTTAGATCCAATGTAGAAGAGTGAGGCATTTCTCACAATTGGTAAAGTTTAATTTCTTGTCATGGTTGTTATGGCCCTCTAACATGTGGTTGGATTATATTTATAATTATCTTGCAACCCATGCACACATATATGGATTAAATCCCAACCCCTTGTTCTCCATAGGTCAAATTATTTTTAAATATATCAACCTCTAATATTTTAAGAAGAAAAAAGTTTTCACCTTGAATCTATCTTAACTATGTGAGTGTTTGAGGTCAAGAGATCTTCATAAAGCAACCATATTCTACTTTATCTGCATAGTCATGATATCTATGGCCACTTCAATTACTAGTTATACACTACCCAAGCTCACTTATCCATTCTAATGGAGACATTGCTACCCCTAGGTTCCAAGAATTTGATGCACACCTCTCAACTCTCCTCTGCACCCAATTTTATTGATGTAGGATACCTCCCTTTCCTTTCCTCTTAATCAAATGGCCTCAATGGTGAATTATTCTCTAGTAGGTGTGCCTGGGCCAATTTTCTCCTATGGCCCTTCAACATCTCTTAGATTTGGATCGTCCGTGCCTCTTCCCTTGGCATATCTAGATAGTACATTTAAAGATTCCCTCCTTAAATGTGCAATCTAATAAGGACTTCAATCTCTCCATACTCATGAGTAAGAATAGTTAATGATGCACAATAACCATACACTTTAGTGGTAGTTGATGCCATGGAAATAAATATATTAAAGTTAAATAAAATGGTCCCATTTGTACGTTTAATAGTCTCTAGTCAAAATTCATAGATCTTCATAAATTGATCAATGATGAAAAACCATAAATAAAGGAATAATCATATATTTCCACTTATGTGAAAATGTTATTTATAGTTGAATTAGACCTACCGAATGTCATAGGAAAAAATTCATCGATCTTGATAAATTAATCAATGATGAAAAAACATGTAAATAAAGGAATAATCCTATATCTCCCAGTATGTGAAAGGGTTCTTTGTAGTTGAATTAGACCTACCAAATGACATAAGCCTTATCCTTGACTCTAGTCCATGGTTTTGCGACATTCTAGTTTATTGATGAAACCTTGGATCTCATCCTTCAATCCATCTATAGACTATCCTCTCTTTCAATGTGAGTAAGGATGCCCAACCTTCCACTATAATTTTAGGGATTTAAATCATATAATTTCACTAAAAAAATTGTGGCTCAATTCCAATTGAAGAGATTATAAACAGAGAGGAATATAAATGTGTTTGTTCATATTTAAGTGTGGACATGCACTTGAAAAAAGGCTTCTCGATAAATATAATCTAATTTCTAAGAACTGCATTCGGTCACAATCTCTAGAGTACACACATGTTGCATTCAAGTGTAGGGAATACTTTGAAATAGGACACGTTGCAACACACTATGTTAAGAATAAAAGGGATGTGTACTATAGAAAAATTTCATAGGCACATCTAATGAAGCTCCATTGACACTCCAATATCAAGTAATGAAGCAAAGAGAGCTTGCATAAGTTGGGTCATTGTCTCTAGAGGTAGAATAACTTCATACCATCACTACACCAAGGATGTCCCTCCAAAACATGGAAAATCACTAAGAAAAGGGAGATATGTAGTGTGATCTAGACAAGATATGAAATACTCCTTATCAAAGGAAGAAATAGGAGGAAAACAAGAGGAAACCCCCTCCACATAGTTCTCTCCTAGATATTGCATCGTAGGTCCAAAAGAAGAGGATGAGCAAAGAAATGACGTTATTGTCTATCACACAAATTCTCTTAAATGTAAAATTCAAAGCAACATACAATTAGAATATGGTGGGCTTGAAGAATGCACAGTGCCATACCGGAAACCAAGGACTAGATACAAGTCTCCAAAAGGATAAAAAAAATGGCATCCTATATGACTCTCCACCACTATTGAGAGGGTTATGTAATATATATGGACTTTACATTGTACATTCTAGTCAATTTATTAGAATCTACATGTCTTGGTGAAAATAAAAAGAACTTGGGAACAAAATTGAAGAACTTCTATATGAAAATCTCTAACCCCTATGTCCTTCAAACTTGGGGAGATTTTAGGAGATGTAAATTTCTATTTTTGAGTTTATGTAGATCTACTTTGAACAAGGAAAACCACATATTTTGACCCAAAACACAATTCTTTTTTTTAAAGATCATCCAATCCATCATCAATCAATTAATTATTAACATTTTTATTTTATAGAGAATCAAATGGAAATGTCTTCCTTTGCATTCTAAAAGTTGTATGTGAATTACATTCTTAAGTGTGGAAATGCCCCCACCCTTAAAAGTTGTATGTGAATTTCATTCTTAGGTGTGCAAGTGCCCCAACCCTTATAATATTTTATTGTTCCTTATTTCCCTTTATTATTGTTTATTTTTATAATATTTTTTTTATGTATTGGAACACATTAGAAATAACTTGTTAAAAGTCCATTTTTTCCTTCAAACATGGGATTACTTCATATACATATTTTTTTATTATTTTTTAAATATTTTGACTAGAATTACTTCATCTACATATTTTTATTTTTTATTTTTTACATATTTTGACTCAATATTTTTTTTTACTTCATACACATATTTTTATTTTTTTTATTTTTTACATATTTTTACTAATACTTATTTGTTTTGATTAAAAAAAACATTTAATCTATCATTAATCAACCATTTAATCCACATAATTATAATCCACATAAATACTTATGTGAAAAATAAAATAGAAACTTCTACACTCCTGATATAAACTTCTACACTCCTGATATGAAGTCCCTTATTATATCAGAACATTGAGAAATGACAATTCATTGGCTACTGAATCTAAGGTCAACTATATTAACTGGATACTGAATCGACCATCTTAATGGGGAGAGATTTAAATGACCATATATTTTAGTTGTAATTGTGCACTGAAGTCAAGTTGGCTCTAATGGAGTTTGGTTTTAGTAGTCGCATCCACCCATTTGTTATTTGGCCCACTGGGATGGTAGGTAGGGATCTTGCTAAGTAGTTTTTTCTTGAGATCATTCACGCCGATCAGTTATGTATTCAAATATAATAGCCGATACAAAAAGAAATGGCCTAATTAGTAAAATTTATGTGTGGCAAGCTACTTACAAAAACATGGATGGTTTCTTCAATCAAGACGAGATAAATTAAGTGCCACCGTAAATCATTTCTTTTACAAACACAGTGATGGTTTTTCCAATTAAGACAAGATAAATTAGGTACCACCTTAATGGTTTTTCCAATTAAGACAAGATAGATTGGATACCACCTTAGATCATTTCTTCAATGAATTGGAACTGAAAGCACTCATCGCTACAACACTTCATTTAAACATTAATACCTAACTCACTGGATTAAGAGTTTTTAACTCTATTCAATTATAATAAGTATGTTATATGGAGTATAGAGATCCACGGTATAAGCTGATCTAACCTTGTAAAGCCCATTTTATGCGGAAGGAATCATTAGTTCGAAACCGTGCGTAGTTCGGCCTGAATATGGTTAGCCGTTAACAAATCCCGAAATTTCTTGCAGAGGGCCTCGATATTAAAATCGTTAACATCATGCATCTGCAGCGTAGAAAATCGTGTAAAGATGCATGTTCAGATTCAGTTAATAACACATAAAAAGAAGAGAGCGTAGGGTAATACCTTGCCATGTATCGTATGAAACACTCTCTTGTTAATGGCTGAAGAAGAAACGTTCATAACTTCGAGGCCACATTCTTCCGATACGAGTAGAAGATTAGAGTAGACAATCTGTTCTTTGAAAGCGTTAATGGAAACCTCAACACTTGAACCACGGGACTTGATTTTCACGGCAGGAAATTCCCCATCTGATCCTGGGCGCCGCGGATCATTACTCCAAAATTTCTCGTTAGATGAGAACAGCGCACCCTCGATGGAAACATTTTGTCTCTCATAAAAGTTAGCCTTCATTTTATCTCTTTCTGTTGAGAGATCTTCGATCTTTTGTTGCATATAACGAATGTAATTAACAGCTCCAAGCACTTGGTCTGACACTGCACGTTTTCCCTGCACAGCAAGAAAATGAATAAGAGAAAAAACCCTAACGAATAAGAGAAAAAACCCTAACGAGTACTGTTGATGCCTCCAACGCAGAAAAACCCTAGAGAAAAAAACATACCCGGATATTTGCTTCTGGAAGTAAGGATCTCAGCCTCGAAAAGAGCGTTTGCATGTCCTTCCGCCTCCGTTTTTCCATCATTTTGTGGTTCAAGCTTTTCTCGGTCGGGGCGGTGCGAGTTAATCTATCCCAAGGAGGACCGTGAGGTGGAAGGCTGGAATTGCAGATGGGCGGCATTAAAGAGGGATGAGCCAAAAGGTCGTGATGGTCGTCTGGGTTTCCAAAGTTGCAGATATCGATCAAATTAGATCTCTGGACATGATGGGTACTATAAGTTAAGGGATATTGAAGCGCTTCTGTTGATCGGAGATTGCAACTAGAAACACTTCCGACATCAAACATATTATTGACACCGTTAGAAGAGAGAAATATTGAATGCAACTCAGAAGGAATGCTCATATTTAAAGGTAAAATGCAAATGTATATAGAAATTTAGTAACGAACGAGTAAAACTAAACGTTAAGAAAGCATTGCGAGCGATTTTGCAAATGAAGGACTGGGTCCGGGATCTTCTGCAATGAGATTAGGGTTTGATCTCTTCCGCCTTTCCCGTCCAAGAACAAGATCTCGAATCCTGAACTGAGTATTGCAAGAACAACTCAGCTGTTGGGGACCCTTATCAGATTGATCAATTCAGAGGATCTTCAAATATCATCTAAGAGAAGATCTTCCAATTATGCGACCATTTTTAATATTACATTGCAATACGGAAATCAATGTGGGGTATTAATGGAATAACCATACTTCGAATAATATTTTTAAAATAATGGAAACGTACATCACCATCCGACAAAATCGACAACAAACCAAAATATCCATCAATTTTAGCGAGCATAATATAAACGCGGTTTCTTAAATGCGCACATGTTATCAGCATCATGATTTCTGGGTCCTGCACAATTATTTATTGCAGTTAGTCACCTACTTCTCAGGTATGCTCATAACATTATTTCGAGACACCAATCATACTCATGATTGCCCTACATTGCCCTACTTGTCATCTGTGCTCGTACCAATATACATTAATTTTTCGAAATGTTTCACATACACTCGCACCAATCTACAGTAATTTCTCACAAAATTTCATAATGTATAAATTCGTGTAATGCAATTCTTAAAATAATGTTTCGCAAGAAAATGATAACAAAATCGAGAGAAGCATGCTCTATCTATATCAGTCCGATTCCTCAATCAAGTAATTTTGTAATAAATATTTCTGACTAGCACAGCCACATAATTGTGGCTGATCAATCTCGAAACTCTGATAAGATGAAAAAAATTATTAAAAGAATATATTAAATTTTATTATTGATTAACAAATAAAAGGTTGAGATTCATTTATCTGGTGTTAATATTTTAATTTCTGTTAATCATTTAAGTGGCAATCAGTTAGCTATCAAAGTAATTTTTAAATATGATTAGGTAAATGTAAAAAAGTAAACACATAAAAGGATGTCTTTATAATAGCTAGGAAGTTAATGATTGAAATCACACCCATTTATTTTGTGTGACTACTAAGAATATTCCAGCCATATTTAATCTTGTCCATAAAAAACTTATTAAGCACTAAACCCCTATTAAATCTGCTCATTGTCAATAGGTATATACCTTTAGGCGTAATGAACATAAAATTGATTCAAACAAAACAAAATATTGATAAAGAATGTTAAAGAGAAAATACTTCTGGGAATAAGTTAATATTAAGTTAATGTTAAAGAGAAAATACTTATGTGAGTAAGTTATTTTTACGTCGAAAGGCTTATACCTATTGATCATGGACACATTAAATTAATTATGATTATAAATAATTTCCTCCATTTTGACTTCCTTATACATCCTCTCATTCTCTTCTTCTCCATCCAATCTATGAAAATAAGATGTCACGTTGATAATTTCTTATATGTTTTATTTGTCTAGTTATTTAAACACCTCCTCAAAGTGATCCAATCCTAAATCAACTAGATCATGAAAGTTAATAACCTTCCTCCCTTCCCTATTGGTTACTTCCTATATTGTATTAACACTCCTATGATTGGCAACATTTTGAAAAAAATGGCATTTTGGTCCCCCAATTCAATCCAGCCCTACTCTTGAACCTACATTCCCTTTCCCTATCCAAAGTGAATTTTCCTTTTTTTACTCTGAATCCTCAAAAGTGACCTTATCCTCATCACTAAGCTAACATCACATATTAGTTTTAAAAAATTATTCTAGTTTATTCTCCACTTATTTTAACTGACCATCCATTTTTTCATATCCTTTACAAATTGTTCACAATAAGTTCCCTCCTTTGAAGAATCATACCTCAACCAATTTACCTTCACTAGATCCTCAAAATTTTCCTCCCTTTCCCATCTGGGATTACAATTGAAAAGAGATACCAACTTTGGATCATTTTTATTCAATTCCAAAACAACTCGAAAGTTATCTAATCATCTATTGGATCCTACCCATGATCGATACCTTTCCACTTTCTATAGAAAGTACCCATGGATAAAAAAAACCTATCAAGCCTCTTGGAAACACAATTTTCCCTTTACCTATTATTGCTCCAAGTTGGCTTAAGCTTGATAGACTCAATGTCCATAATGCCTGCTAGATTAAACAAGTTATGGGAAAATCCAACTAATATATCCACTCTAACACTAGACCCCCATATCTCCCTTCTATTCAAAATAATATTTAAGTACCCACCAATAATGAGGTTATAAAATTTAAAACACTCAAAAGAAAATATTTTTTCCTAGTAAATTTGCTTACCCTCATAAGGTCCATACAAATTTAGTAAGGTTAGAGTCAAACCTAATATTTTACTATATACCTTTGTGAAAATCCTAACTAAATAGAGAAATAATTAATAAGGGTATAGTATGATTCCAACTAATAATCAAAACCATTGAAAACAATTAAAAATATAAAGGAAGAAAGTCACATACCCCCAAATACTTATTGAGTTCAAAAACTAACTGGTCTCCATTTCCCATTGTCTCTTGTATCATAACTATATCTGGTTTATCTAACTCTGACAATATCTTGAGTGCCAGTCTCTTTCCCTAGTCCCTTATGCCTCTCATATTAATTTAAAGTACTTTCATTAGGACACAAAGGAGGGGTTTAAGCCTTCTCTAAGGGACCCTATAATCAACCTGTGTTTACCTTGATTCACCTGTTTAATTGCTCTCTCCCAATCTAGCTTCAAAGATGAATTCCTCCCTATAGTCAAAGGACATAGGTATTTTGGGAAATCCAAAACCAAACCCCTAGAATATGGTAAAACGAGTGGGGTTATCCCCCTCTTTGGATATAGAAGGTAATGAGTGTTAGAAAAATAGGATCGTGGAGCAATAAAATAAAATAAAAATGCGGAAATAAAACACAGAAGATACACAATATAATAGAGACATAGATATACATGGTTCACCCAGTGTGGGCTACGTCCACCAGAGAAATTTCTAGGTCCTTCCTTTATTATTATCCAACAAATGAAGGGATACAACCTACAACACACCCAGTGTAACTTCCTCTTCTTTCTCTCATATAATCCTCTCTCATAATACAATATTCACAATGATACATAGTCGCAATGCATTTGCCTCATAAAAGAGGGTTTCCTTCTAGGGGAAAAAACCCTAACATAAATTCTATCGTCAGATATGTGAACTTATAATGAACGGTCCAGATTTACAATGAAATTACAATATACATTTACAAGGCCATTTTTCCTTCGGGGAAC
>ML792736.1:191881-204868 GCA_009831015.1 Picea engelmannii
ATATATATATAAATTTCCCAAACCTGCAAGTTGACCTCCACCTTGTCCCCTATCTCCAGAAAATTTCCCTTTAGGATATTGACTAAGCCATGAACTTCCAAACCTTGTTCCTCAAAATATTCCCTTTGGATTGGATCCATAGGTTTACCCTCCTCCCTACCACAATATTTAGGTAATATATCCTTCTTCTTCCAAACATTTTTAAATAAAATATTATCATAGTCCTTTCCCACATGACCATAGAAATGGCACCTTTTGTATCTAAATGGGATGTTATGATAATTGATAATCTAGGAATATTTTTTACCATTCATTATAAAATCCATCAACTCATAAAGACCAAGACTAACATCTATCTCTACTAGCAATCTCGCCACAAACTTGACATTACTATTAAAACATCTATCATCAATTAGAGGTTTCTTACCAAGAAAATTACCAATAACTGTAAGGGATTGTGTTGGCCATATATCCATGGGTAAGGTGAGAAAATTCACCCACCAACTTAAGTTTTCTCCATAAACGCATCTTTGGTATCAGGTAAACAATGTCATGGCTTCATGGATAGGAAATAATTATCCATGAACTATGCTCCTTTAATGATTAGCATAGATTATACCTCAAAATTGAATAAGAACCCTAGTCATCCATGAGAGAGAATGTGAAAGGACATACCATATACAAGAATGGGAACCCACACTTATTGTGTCAAAATTCCAAGTTTTTCCAAAGTCACTCTTTGACCTATGAAGTTACGTCTCCTTGGATGTTTTACTTCATTCTTGGGTAAGTTCACATTCCCCTGGGAATTTTACTTCATCCCTAGGTGACTTCACATCTTGTTGGGAATTTTATTTCATTCCTATATGACCTCACTCCTACTTGAATCTTTCTCTCTCACCTGTGGGCCATATAGACCGTATGTATTTGTAGATATCTCTCTTGCTAGGTGATTCTATTAGTTGTTGGGTGATTCAATTCTTGCTAGGTGACTCAATTAGTTGTTGGGCATTTAAAATTTCTAAGATCCCACGTGCATTTGTTTTATGCATGAGATGATTATTTGAAAAAATATATGGTTTTCATTTCCATGGTCAAATCCTATTGTAAATGGGTTGGTTTGTATAAGAAAAGAGAGTTATAAGCATATTCTTTCACTTTGCAGAGTATAGTTCATTTATATTGTGGTGTTTAAGTGCATAAAATAAATCAGATACCATGTATAAATTTATGGTAGTGTTCCAACATCCTTCAGGGTTGTTTCTTGAAGGGTGATTTTAAGTTCAAAACTATCATGGGATTGAAGCAAGGGAAAGTTGATTGTCACTTACTTTGAATCTTACCAATGTGCCAATCTCACATATTGTTTATAAGAATAGTGAGTACTGAAGTGTTGTAGATAAGTTGGAACTCATAACTACAAATTTGGAGCAGAGTTGGTTGTGTGTGTAGGACCCATTGAGAATAGAAGAGAACAAAGGTTTGAATTCATTTCAAAATAGAGTAGTGAACTAGAATTCAACGTAGATAATAATGGTTGGCTACCACAAGAAAGTAACCAGCACAGTAATGCATCACATGAAAATTGCATCTTCACGTATCCATTGAGGGATATAGAACATAAGGGATTACAGGGTATTTTTTCCATTGGTTGAAAAGGGAAGTCCTTGAAACTATCAAAAGAGAAGAGGATACATTGAGAATAGGGAACTCACATAGAATCGATATTTGGTCATTAGCTTTAGAATATTTGCATAGCAGTGTTTGTTGTTGATCGAATTGTTATTATGTTTCTAGTTAGTTCTTGTGTGTAGGTTACACAGAGAAGGAGAAAGCCAATAATATAGAGTATAGATTGCACATAAAGTAGACCTTGCAACCAACATAAGAAGAAGAATATAGATAGTCTTGTATAGGGAAAAGAACAAATTCCTAGTGGCCTTTTTGCAAATAATCTCATATGTCCGAGACTGAGAACAGTCCTGAGAGTAAACTTTCCACATAATATCCATGTTGGTGAATCAAGTGGGATATAATTCCCTCATTTACGAATAACCTTAAGGGTAAGGGAGGAGGTCACATTCGGACCAATCAAGGACTTCACTACAACTTGAGTTGACAAATAATTGGAAAAGATATCTATGGCCCTGTAAGATTCATTTAAGGAGACAATTAGGGTTCTTAAAGAATACCTAAAAGCATTGAATTGTTATTTAAACCAAGTGTTTTGGAGAAGAAATGGTTCACTTTTCATATCCCGTGCCTTTCCCAATTTTGTAATTTTGCCTACTATGACTTCCCCCTTGTTTTTTTATGTATTATTTTTTCCATTGAGTTTTCATATATGCTTTGAGTTAAGACAACCTATAATTGATTAGTGAATTCATTGTTTTCTTCTAGGAATTTCCTATGCTATTTCAAGTCCACGGGAAACCCATCCCAACCCTCGATGGAGTATGCATCTTAATTTATCATTTAAGTGTTTTTCATTGATATTTTGTTGAGGTTATATCATCCCTCTTTCTTTACACAATATTGAACTTGTCACATTTGGGATCTTATTATTTTTCATCTCCACAAAGAACTATTCAAATAGCCATTTATCTTGTATGAATTATGGGTGGTTTCAAATCAATACAATCTTAAGAAAAAGGATATTTTTCAACTCATTTAACATTTAATGTGATAATCATTTAAAGTTCATTGTTGATCCCTTCATATTTTATGTTTCTTTCATCTTTCAAATTCATGGTTGATTATATGCTTAGATAATAATAAGAAAGGAAAAATCTATGTTGTAAGAAATTTTGTTAGTCATAATTTATGGTATAATTTTCCTTCTCTCATTAATGTTTGGGAATAATTGGTCATCCTAAAGGTAGGTTTGATCTTAAAACAATATATTTGAATGTTTAATAATACATCAATGTTTTTAGTTTAGCACTCACCCATCTTTAGGCTAACAAAGAAAAATTGAAATTCGAAAGAACAATGCCATATCACCAAAAAAAAGGGAGGGAATATTAGGACTCTATTGAGAGACATTTGATGTTGATCTCTTTATTTTTACAAGGAAAGGGTTCATATTGACCTGATTGTATCCACTAAATCCATATAGAAAGCAGAAATATTTCTTTAGATAGATAAATCATCTAATACTTGGTCAATGAATGGTAGGGGGGATTTATCCTTTCTAGTGCATTATTAATATTTATATAGTCCATACATATTCTCCATTTCCATCCTTTCTTGGGAAAAATAACTAGAGGATACACCCACTCACTATATAACATTGGGTAAGTGAATCATGCATCTAATATCTCTCATAGTTGTTGAATTATTGAGAGGGGGTGAATCAATAATAGAGCAATTCAATCTTTTTTAACCAAAATATGAAAGTGTTATATCAATGTAGAATTATCATCCAATAGTTGCAGAGTAAATAAACAATGAACAAATGACCAATCATATACATACACAGTACACCAATGTTTTTACGTGGAAACCCAAAGCGGGAAAAAACCACGGAATGATTTTTCTTATATGTCTTTAAGAATTACATTCATTGGAAGAACCAACTTTCTTATATGATCATGATTGAAGATTCTTTGTGGCTTGAACACAGATGGTCTTCTTGAAGATGTATCTTCAATAGTTTTCTTAGATTTTTGTTGACCATGATTCCTTCCTTTGAGTACTTCTGCATAACTCTTTCTATTTTCTTCATTCTTCTTTTCTAGAAACCTAGAGTGCTTCTCTACAATCTTTGTAACTGATGTGGATTTTTTTGTCTCTTCAACGTTTTTTTTTTTATCTTGACGATTTTACTTCTCAAAGTGACAACTTCTTCTTCAAGCTTCTCAATCTCTTCTTCTTTCTTTAATATTTGAGACTTCATGACTTCTTATGCTCTCTTCGGTTCTTCAAGCTGAATTTTTAATGTGATTATTTCTTCTTCAAGTACTTTCTCCTCTTGACCAAAATCTGACTCAAGCTGGCTTAGATCGTTAGTTCTTTCCTTAAGATGATCTGTCAATATCTTCTCTCTCATTTATGTTTCTTCCTTCTGTGTTGCTATGTTGGCTTCCAAACACTGCTTTTGATATTCAAGATTTTCTTCAATCTTTATGGCTTCTTCTAGTTGATTTCTTAAGTTCTCGATGACATATTCGGCTTCTTCAAAAATGTGAACACTTTCCTTTTATTTCATCAATTCTTTCTTTAGTGACTTGTTTTCTTCTCTTAGTTCATCTAAAGAACTAATCAATTCTACCTCATGATTGTCTTATTTTTTAATTTGTTTCTTTGTCTCATTTCCTTGATGGCATACTATTTCAAGATGTCTGTGTTTTTCACAATTAAAGAAAAACAACACACCTCTATTGATTATGTACTCTTCATCTTCTGAATCTGTTTGACATGGTGAACATATTTATTATTGATCTGTACCTGCATATTCTTTGGAAGTTTTTGAATCTGTGATGGGTGAAGAATATATGTCATGTAACTTATCCCAAAGTTCTTTGGCTGATGAAAATTTACCAACCTTTTCTCTTATCGGATTAGGTAATCCTTCCTAGATGAAATCCATTTTTATTTTGTTATTCTTCTTCAATTCATTTTTGGTTGCAGTCTTTTTCCTTTTTGAACTATCATATCCTATAACGACTCATAGCCAAATATAATGTCATTGTGCCTATAAAAATACCTTCCTCCTTATGCTCCATATCTCATACTTTAAACCATTATTACCATTAAACAGTGGTACTACATTCTCAGAATAATCCATGATCTTCTTCCAGTGGTTAAATTGTTTTCTGAAGGAACCTGGCTCTCATACCAATTGTTGGATTACTGAGAGGGGGGGTGAATCAGTAATAGAGAAATTCAATCATTTTTAACCACAATATGCAAGTGTTATATCAATGTAGCATTATCATCCAATAGTTGTAGAGTAAATAAACAATTAACAAATGAGCAATCATACACATACACAACACACCAGTGTTTTTACGTGGAAACCCAAAGTGGGAGAAAAGCATGGAATGATTTTTCTTATATGTATTTAATAATTACATTCATTGTAAGAACCAACTTCCTTTGTTTTCCAACTGCAACTGGAAGGAGGCTCCAACCCCCTAATTTCTTAAGCTACAACCTGAGGGAAGCTCCAACTCCCCATTTCTCTGGCTACAACCAGAAGGAGGATATCACACCCTATGTTCTCCGACTACAACCGGAAGGTGTCTAAAACCACCTATCCTTACCCCATACAACCACCCTGATGTAGAAGTAGAATGATTGAACCAATGTCACACTATCACTGTGAGATATACTGTTGTAAACCTGTACCAATCAACCTACACCAAACAACCTGTATCAATAAACTGAACCATGCATCAACATGTACCTCAACCTGTAATCAACCTGTACCATAAACAAGTGCATCAACCATGCACCAACCTGTACCAAACAAAATGTAATCAACATGTACCATAAACAAGTGCATCAACCATGTACCTCAACCTGTACCATGAACAAGTGCATCAACCATGCACCAAACCTGTACAAATAACATGTCACAACAACCTGTCCAAACAACCTATCACAACAAAATGTCTCATCGGTCTTATCAACCAAATCATATCTACTCACCAAGATCAATCACCAAGACAACTCTCAAAGATGTGCATAAACCAATAATAACACAACAACTCATAAGCATCACCAAGATCAATATGTGCTTCTAATAATATACCAATACAAGTATGTTACATCATCCATAAACCATGTGTCAACAATACTACTAACAAGTGCTTCCAAACATGTACCAAGTATGTACAAATCATGAATCAACTACTCAGCAACTATGACTCATTAATATGTACCAACATCATCAACCATACACCTCATGTATGTGTCAACTCATCAACTACTTATCTCAACCATGTACCCAACATGTATCTCAACCAAAAGCCTTCATCTATTTCATCATCCAAATCTGATTTGTAACTATGTAATAGACCTGGTGTATAAGATCACATACCTGCAAACCTTCCTTAAATTTAACAATGGGAGACTAGCATTTTCATCAAACTTTACTTTAGTCTCACATGACTAATTTTGGATTAGTCAACAACTCTAACTTGAAATAATCATAACTATGTACCTGTAATGAATAAAGATCTAAAAATTGTACAAAATGTTCTTCAATGTCTTTTATGCAATTCCTCCAGACTTCACTACTTGGAACTCTCAAAAAAGGAGTTATAGAAAAAATGGAATACCTTGTTGAATTATGGCTTATTCTAGAGAGAGAACTTATAGAGTGTGCCATGCACAGAATATTTGTTGTATGGATCTGAAAATTGTACAAAGAATACTACATACTGTACTCTAACCAATAAATTTGGTCTTACTGAATTTGGATCTGCAATGAATAATTTATGACGTTTTTACCCGAAACGTCTGTTTTAGACTAGTTTCAGGACTAGCCACAAACCCCATTCTCCAGAGAATGTAACTCCACAAATACAACGACGCACAAGCTGGAATTTTTATCACAACTACTTGGATATGTTTCCTCAACGACCTCCCAATTTCACAGTCTGAATCATTCTATAAAAAATGTTATTCCAAAAATGGTGAGATGACATGTAAATAACATACCTTAGAAAGCATCATCAAAAGAATTTATCCTCCCTTGAATTTCGGCATTCTTTACTTCACCTTCCCTATGAAATTCGGCTTAGATATCCTTTGGTTACCTCAGTCACTTTTATATATTCAATATGCTCAAGTGTTATTAAAAATGAGAGACCCTTGCCTCTTATTTATACTTTCATGTAGTGTCCTCAAGGGGTTACCTTCTAACCATCTTAACCCACTTTCCTTATTTTAGGGATAACCCACTTCTAACCACTTGTCCACTTAGTAATTTCTCCATTAACTTTATTATTTAAATAAATAAAAAATTGTCCACTTTGACTTATAGTACACTCATCACTTCACTTTATTATTTAAATTACCTTCTAACCATCTTAACCCACTTTCCTTATTTTAGGGCTAACCTACTTCTAACCACTTATCCACTTAGTAATTTCTCCATTAACTTTATTATTTAAATAATTTATTTTGTAACTGATTTGACTTATAGTTCACTCACCACTTCACTTTATTATTTAATTAATTTCTTCTTTGCAACCACTTTGACTACATTGACCTTTTGGGGCTTCTAGACGACTCATGAGGGTTCTCCAACTTCACATGGCCATAACTCTCTAACCATGAGGAGTTATGTGATGTTCCACATACCACTGGAAATGGAATGACATGTACTATCCATATAGAATAGTCTTTCCTCCAAATATATCGAAACTCATACCATTATCCATCAAACAAACTTGGGTCCATTACCCAAACCTTTGTGCTAATAGAATTTTCTACCGGACTTTCTTCAAGGGTTGACATCAATGAAAACCAACCCAAATAATAAAAAATATCCACCTTTTTCATTGATGGCAACACTCTGATCCAATACTGAAATCATATCACTCATGCTCCCCCTCTGACCATCGCTCCCCCTGGAACCATGTCTATGTGCTCTTTCTCCAAGAATTTACCTTTGCATATGATAAATCTCTCCCCCTTTGTCATCAATGGAAAAATTATCTTTCCATCCAAGGTTTCTCCCCCTAACTGAACTGTCCTTGGGGATACTCCCCCTGACTGAACTCTTCCTGAAACTGATCTCCCAACCTAAGCTATCCTCTCTATGGTGTTTCCTTGTATAAATCTAAGACATATAAGATAAGCATTCAAAAACATTCATTTTGGAGTAGTAATTACTCCGAGTCTCTGGCGAAGATACTCAAATGATTCTCATAGAAGTGGTTTTGTAAAGATGTTTGTTACTTGTTATTTTGTGCCCACATACTCAACTCTGATGTTCTTCTCTGCAACATGGTCCCGTAGAAAGTGATACTTGATTGTAATGTGCTTCGTCTTGGAGTGCATCACCGAGTTCTTTGAGATATTGATGGCACTTGTATTATCACAATAGACAAGAATGGGATCATCATACTCAACCTGTATATTTGTCAAAGTTTGCTTCATCCATAGAACTTGTGTACAACATCCTATTGCTGCAATATACTATGTCTCGACTGTAAATAAGGATATTGATGATTGTTTCTTTCTTAGCCATGATACTAAACACTCACCCAAGTAGAACGTTGATCCACTTGTGCTTCTTTGGTCATCAATGCAACATGCCCAATCTGCATATGTGTAGGAAATAAGTGATATATCCTTTCCTTTTGGATACCATAATCCAAAATCTTTTGTTTCTTTGAGATATCTGAAAATCCTCTTCACTGCTAATACATGTGATTCCTTTGGTGCTGCTTGAAATCGTGTCACATGTCCAACTGCATGCATTACATCTGGTCTGGATGTTGTCACATATGGTAAGCTACCAATCATTGACCTGTATTGTCTTTGGTCTGTAGACTTTGAATCATCATCTTTGCTCAACTTGCAACTAGTTTTCATAAGAGTGGTAACTAGTTTGCAATCTTCCATTCTGAACCTCTTTAACATTTCTATGATATACTTAGTTTGAGAAATAAAAATTCCTTGGTTGCTTTGACATATCTGAAGACCCAAAAAGAAGGATAGTTCTCCAAGTAATGACATTTCAAATTCATTTTGCATATCCTTTGCAAATTTCTAGCTTAAACTATCATTAGTACTTCCAAAACAATATCATCAACATAAATTTCAATTAATAAAATACTACCTTGAGTTACCTTGATGTAGAGGTTGTTTGTGCTTCCTTTCCATAGTTCGTAGGGAGTTTTGTCATTGTTGTTTATGAGCATTACTCGGTTTTGAATGTGAATTGTTGTATGCATTGCATGTGTCCAAAAAATATTTGTCAATTTGGAATCCATTAGCATTGTTCGAGCCATTTCTTATGTAATTATCATCCATTATGATAATGTTCTTTTGTCTCTGAACCAATCTATGAATCAATGATCTCATCCACTGTCATATATCTATCCAAACCTGCTAAGTGTTCCTATGAATCCATCTCTATCCATACTATCCAAGACTCTACTTGCGCAATTGTCCATAATTCTGACCCATTTATCATTTTACTACCATGAAGTCTTGATTAATCTATCAAACTATACTTCTTCTAACCGACTTCACTGAATCTGTCTTCTCAAACTCTGCAAGTTTCTCGAAGGATGGTTCTTTGGTCTGTCACAGCTATCGCATAGACTCCCCCTGTCTAATATTCATATTACCTAGGAGTTTTTAAGCAAGATGTCTCAGAACAATTCATCCTTTGATGTGTATTCATCATCATCTTTATTGTTAGATTTATCATCATCTTCATTGGTATATTAATTATCTCTATGAGCTCTTATTTCTTTCTTTATGTCTGTGGATTCATCTTTTACTACAATGTTTGAAAGTACAATATCGTGAACATGTTCCTTATTTACCTGTGCTTCCTTTCTTTCAATTATTTTTCAAACCTTTCTGTATCTGACATCTTTCTTTTTCTCTGTAAAAATTTCTTCATCTCATTTTATTGCCAATCTTGTGATCTCTGGTACCTGGTATTTTTTCACCTATTCTTCCTATTTTCTTATCCATACTTTCTTATATCTAATATCATTATCATCTTTCATGGAAGTATCGATCATGCTTCTACAATCACTGGATATGTATCCATAGTTATGACATTTGTAACACTCAATGTTACGTGCGGCCACATAGGCACTTCTTGCTTGAAAATTTCTTTTATAATCCTTGCAATCTACAACCTTATGTCCAAAATTAGTACAATAAAAACAATTACCATAAAATAAATTTGCATACTTGAGACTGAATGATCTTCTTTGTGGTGTAATCCTTCTGAATTTCTTCCTTGAATGATCATGATCATGATTGAAGCTTCTTTGTGTCTTGAACACAGATGGTCTTCTTGAATATGTATCTTCAATAATTTTCTTAGATTCAAGTTGACCATGATTCCTTCCTTTGATTACTTATGCATAACTCTTTCTATTTTCTTCATTATTTTTTTCTAGAAACCTAGAGTGCTTCTCTACATTCTTTGTAACTGATGTGGATGTTTGTGTCTCTTCAACGTTATTTTTTAGCTTGACGATTTTACTTCTCAAAGTGACAAATTCTTCTTCAAGCTTCTCAACCTCTTCTTCTTTCTTTAATATATGAGACTTCATGACTTCTTATGCTCTCTTGCTTCTTCAAGCTGAATTTTTAATGTGATTATTTCTTCTTCAAGTAATTTCTCCTCTTGACCAAAATCTTACTCAAGATGGTTTAGATCGTTATTTCTTTCCTTAAGATGATCTATCAATATATTCTCTCTCATTTATGTTTCTTCCTTCTGTGTTGTTTTGTTGGCTTCCAAACACTTCTTTTGATATTCAAGATTTTCTTCAATCTTTTTGGCTTCTTCTAGCTGATTTCTTAAGTTCTCGATGACCTGTTGGGCTTCTTCAAAAATGTGAACACTTTCCTTTTGTTTCATCAATTCTTTCTTTAGTGACTTTTTTTCTTCTCTTAGTTCATCTAAAGCACTAATCAATTCTGCCTCATAATTGTCTTATTTTTCAATTTGTATTTTTGTCTCATTTCCTTCATGGCATTCTATTTCAAGATGTCTATGTTTTTCACAATTAAAGAAAAACAACACACCTCTATTGATTATGTACTCTTCATCTTCTGAATCTATTTGACATGGTGAACATATTTCTTCTTGATTTGTACCTGCATATTCTTTGGAATTTTCTGAATCTGTAATGGGTGAAGAATATATGTCATGTAACTTATCCCAAAGTTCTTTGGCTGATGAAAATTTACCAACCTTTTCTCTTACCGGATTAGGTAATCCTTCCCAAATGAAATCCATTGTTATTTTGTTATTCTTCTTCAATTCCTTCTTGGCTGCAGTCTTTTCCCTTTTTGAACTATCATATCGTGTAACGGCTGATAGCCAAATATAATGCCATTGTGCCTGTAAAAAAACCTTCCTCTTTATGCTCCACATCTCATACTTTAAACCATTATGACCATTAAACAGTGGTACTCCATTCTCAGAATAATCCATGATCTTCTTCCAGTGGTTAAACTATTTCCTGAAGGAACCTGGCTTTGATACCAATTGTTGGATTACTAAGAGGGGGGGTGAATCAATGATAGAGAAATTCAATCTTTTTTAACCACAATATGCAAGTGTTATATCAATGTAGCATTATCATCCAATAGTTGCAGAGTAAATAAACAATGAACAAATGAGCAATCATACACATACACAGTACACCAGTGTTTTTACGTGGAAACCCAAAGCGAGAGAAAAACATGGAATGATTTTTCTTATATGTATTTAATAATGACATTCATTGTAAGCACCAACTTCCTTTGTTTTCGAACTGCAACTAGGAGGCTCCAACCCCCTAATTTCTTAGGCTACAACCCGAGGGAAGCTCGAACTCCCCAATTCTCTGGCTACAACCAGAAGGAGGATACGACCCCCTATGTTCTCCGAGTACAACCGAAAGGTGGCTACAACCACCTATCCTTTCCTCGTACAACTGCCCTAATGTAGAAGTAGAATGATGGAACCACTGTCACACTATCATTGTGAGATATACTGTTGTAAACATATGCCAATCAACCTACACCAAACAACTTGTATCAATAACCTGAACCATGCATCAACATGTACCTCAACCTGTAATCAATCTGTACCATAAACAAGTGCATCAACCATGCACCAACCTGTACCAAATAAACTGTAATCAACATGTACCATAAATAAGTGCATCAACCATGCACCAACCTGTACCATGAACAAGTGCATTAACCATGCACCAAACATGTACAAATAACATGTCACAACAACCTGTCCAAACAACCTATCACAACAACATGTCTCATCAATCTTATCAACCAAATCAAATCTACTCACCAAGATCAATCACCAAGACAATTCTCAAAGATGTGCATAAACCAAGCATAACTCAACAACTCATAATCATCACCAAGATCAATATGTGCTTCTAATAATATACCAATACAAGTATGTTACATCATCCATAAACCAGGTGTCAACAATACTACTAACAAGTGTCTCCAACCATGTACCAAGTATGTATCAATCATGTATCAACTACTCATCAACTATGACTCACCAAGATGTACCAATATCATCAACTATACACCTCATGTATGTGTCAACTCATCAACTACTTGTCTCAACCATGTACCCAACATGTACCTCAACCAAAATCCCTCAACTATTTCATCATCCAAATCTTATTTGTAACTATGTAATAGACTTGGTGTATAAGATCACATACCTGCAAATCTTCCTTAACTTTAACAACGAGAGACTATCATTTTCATCAAACTTTACTTTAGTCTCACATGACTAATTTTGGATTAGTCGGCAACTCTAACTTGAAATAATCATAACTATGTACCAGTAATGAATAAAGATCTAAAAATGGTACACAATGTTCTTCAGTGTCTTTTATTCAATTCCTCCAGACTTCACTACTTGGAACCTCTCATAAAAGGAGTTATAGCAAAAATGGCATACATTGTTGAATTATGGTTTATTCTAGAGAGTGAACTTGAAGAGTGTGCCCCGCATGGAATATTTGGTGTATTGATTTGAAAATTGTACACAAAATACTACAAACTATACTCTAACCAATAAATTTGGTCTTACTAAATTTGAATCTGTTTTGAAGAGGTTATGACATTTTTACCCGAAACATATGTTTTAGACTAGTTTCAGGACTAACCACAAACCCTATTTTCCACGGAGCGTAACTCCAAAAATGAAACGAACCACAAGATAAAATTTGTATCACATATACTTGTATATTTTTCCTCAACGACCTCCGAATTTCACGGTCTGAATCATTCTACAAAAAA
>ML792736.1:220397-240188 GCA_009831015.1 Picea engelmannii
CGTATCATGACCTACCTCTGTTATGTGATGATCATGGAAGAGGTTAAGTGTCCAATCAACCATGCTGAAAAGAAATTTTATTGGTCAAAATTGTAGAGAAAATTCTCAAGAAAGAAAAACCATTATAGGAAATGAATGCTCACGCTCCACAGAAGTTGGTGTCTCTTATGAATAAGACTCCTAGTGTTTAGTTTCCTTGTGTTGAAGTTGAAATGAGTGCATGGATAAAGAACAGAAATAATTGTGAAGCAAGTTGAACAATTCAAGAATAAGGATTAGAATTAAAGTTGCATCGATATAAATTTGACTAGATGCCTTGCTTATTCATGGAATTATAACCCATTTAAAGATATCCTCCAACTAACAACAATGATCTCTGTTAATTTGGTGATTCTCAAACTTTTATAAGCAATAAATATATTCACCTAATTTGGTGACTCTCAAACATTTATAAGCAATACATAAAAAGTTGAAAATGTTCACCTTAGTCTCGAATTTCCACCAACATCATTTGTTAGTAGCTTAAGCAACATTGCTCGTGGCTTAGCTTGTTCATACATAGCATTTACTCTAACAAAACTAGCCAAAATAACATTGGATTGTTATGTTTCTCTAAGCCAAAATACCTAGTGTCTTGATAGATAAAGTGAAGCTCGTCAAATTTTTAAATCAATTGGAATTAAAAAGAGTTGATACATATTGGGGGATATTTTCGTCAAATTTTTGGAATTAAAAAGAGTTAATACATATTGGGGGACATTTATAAAATAGGACTAGTTAATGTAACACCATTAATTAATAAACTTAATTTAATATTGAAAAGAAAAAAAACTTATAATTTTAATATTATAAATTGAAATATAATATTAAAAAAAATATATATATATATTCAAATTTTAAAAATATGATTATAATGATGATAATTAATGATAGTTAACTAATTTCTTAAATTATTATTATTATTATTATTATTAATGATTATAATAAATCCCCTCTTTCCAGTGTAATTTGCATGGATATCACTTCTTACCGCTCACATATTTATGAAATCAAACATAAATTATGAAAGAGAATATCATTAATTATGTCACATCCTAATACTTATATCATTAATTAATATATGTTATGGAAATTTATCTACGTTGCATAGTGTATTTGTCCATCGACCCAACTACACAAAAAGATAAATGAAAAAGATATAAATTGGAATCAGAATATATATATATATATATATATATACTACTACTACTACTACTACTACTACTACTACTACTTAAGCAGATAATTCCAGTAGTCATTAAATTTCCAATATTGAGAAGTACCTTTAGAGCCTAGGTGGATAACAAACTATGAACTATAGATATCAAAATGCATAAGGCACTTACAATAAAATTACAACCCATACGAATTGAAGAAACAACTTGCATAAGATATGAATAAATGAGGATCGAACTTCAACCACAATTTTTTATGTGAATGTCATGCTTGTTTGCTCCTAGATGAAAATTTCCTCGAGAACTCTTAGATTACATACTTACATGGATACAAAGTATCAATGCTCGATTTTTGTTAAATTCGTAAGGTCATTACTGCCACATGGCACCTATAACCTGTAATTGCAATAAGATAAAAATGTGGAGGGAGGGGAAGAGATATTTTTTAAGCATACCAAGAATGTTCTTTCATCTTATATTGGAATGTGCCAGACCATTCTTCATGCCAAAATTGATTGGTATCGGTTATATTATTTGCGTGACTAGCTCTAGTGTCTGCTACGTTGCGGCGGGCATGTAGGGGGGTTTGAGGGGGGAACTCTAAGCCCAGGTTGCAGGGGGGTGGTAGCTCCCCTGCATAGGGATTCAGGGGCAGTTTCCCCGAGAAAAAAAATCCTTGAGAAACGTGTCACATTTTTGCCTCATTTTTTATGTCGCCTCGATTTCGTATCCATCGTTGGGCGATTTTTCAGCACATGGTTTTTGCCGATGGTTTTATATTTCCGGTTAAGGAATTAGGATTGTTGAATAATCCAGTTCATTAGGTTAGGTTTTGGATTTCGTTGGATCCTATATGTTTATTGTATTGTAAACAATGTATCACTATGAATGACTATAGAATATGTTGGTTTTCCCGGTTTGGGTTTCCAGGGGAAAAATATTTGTGTAATGTATGTATTTGTCATTCTATATTTTTTGTTCTTTTATTGAAAATCTATTTGCAGTAAAATATTTTACAAGGTTAAAATCTACATTTGGTATTAGAGCTTTGTTGTCTTCAGGGGGACGCCTTTGTGGTCAAGGGTTTGGCACAGGACTGTGATAATCCTTGTTACAGTGGGAGATACGTGGTATTGATTTTGCAGGTGAAAATAAATTGTGAGAAGTTCAAAAATGGAGATCGAGAAGTTTAATGGGCAAAGTTTTGAGTTGTGGAATCTCAAGATGGAAGATATGTTGGTGGACAGAGATCAATGGATCACAGTGGATCTAGGTACTACACCTATAGAAACTTCAACAGATGACTGGAAAAATTTGGATCGGAAGGCAAAGAGCACAATCTAACTATGTCTCTCGGATTCAGTATTATTGAATGTGTCAGAGGAAGCTACAACCAAAGATTTATGGGATAAGTTGGGGAAGTTGTATCAGTGTAAGTCCCTAGTAAATAAACTATTCTTGAGAAAGAATTTGTGTAACCTAAGGATGAGAGATGGAGACTCAGTGGCAGATCATTTGAACGCCTTCAATAATGTGGTAAGTCAGTTAGTATCTGTTGAGATTAATATTTCAGATGAAGATAAGTGTATCAATTTATTGTTCTCTTTACCAGACTCGTGGGATAGTCTGGTTGTGGCCATAGGTAGTAATACAACTGCCTTGAATTTTGATGAAGTGGTCTCGTCCTTGTTGTCGAAGGATATGAGACGAAAGAACATGGAAGGACAGAGAAAAGATGCATTATTTGCAAGAGGACGCTCCCAAGAAAGAAATATATCTAAGTCCTCAAGTGGGAGATCTAAGTATAAGGGAAGATCTAAGTCTCCCAAAAAGTTTGTAAAGGTATGTTGGAGATGTGGAAAAGAAGGGCACTACAAGAAGCAGTGTTGATCCAAAGTTGAGAAAAAGAAGGGATGTGAAGAATCCCCTTCTACAGAAGAAAATACCTCCAGGGAAGAAGGAGGGGATGTTTACTTGGCTTCTTCAATCACACATGTAGATCACGAGGCATGGTTGGTAGACTTAGGTGCATATTTTAATATGACTCCCCATAGGGAGTGGTTCTGTGAATATAAAAGGTATGATGGAGGTAATGTTTTCTTAGGTAATGAATCGATAGCTAGAATCATAGGTCAAGGAAAAGTAAAGTTGAGGCTCATAGATGGAAGGATTAGAACACTACCTGGTGTTCTACACATTCTAGGAAACTTGACTTATGTAAGCAAAATGGATGATGCAGGGGTAAAAAAATATTTGAAAAGGAAACTTGCAGGATGGTTCAAGGAGCAATGGTGTTGTTGAAGGGAGTTCAATTTCGAACTATGTATAAGAAACAAGGAAGCACTATTAGTGATGGGTGTAATAGTTCCATTGTTCCTGATATTGGATTTGAAGAAGAACGAACTCCTACAATCTCTGGAGAAAAGGTTATGATGTGGCATCAAAGACTGAGGCATATCGGAGAGAAGGGTCTTTGACTACTACATAGTAAAGGTATGGTTGAAGGTATGTTTAACTTCTCTCTGGATTTTGATTTATGTGAACATTATGTATATGGGAAGTAGAATCGGGTAAGATTCCCCTCTGGTGCAACGAGGGAAGACGAAATTTTACAGCTAGTTCACAGTGATGTGTTTGGACCTATGTTGGTTCCATCATTGGGAAAATATGTGTACTATGTCTCATTTATAGATGACTTCTCAAGGAATAATTGGATATATTTCCTCAAGAATAAATCTAAAGTCTTTTATAGGTTTAAAGAGTTTAAGGCTCTTATTGAGAATCAAACACGGAAAAGAATTAAGGTGTTGAGGACAAATAATGGCAGAGAGCTCTGCGGGAATGAATTTGAAGAATCCAGTAATAATTGTGGTATAGCAAGGCAGAAGACTACTCCATATACACCTCAACAGAATGGAGTTGCAGAAAGGATGAACAAGATGCTGATGGAAAAATCAAGGTGCATGCTCAGTGGTTTCGGGTTGGGGAAAGAACTCTAGGCAGAGGCAGTGGGTACTACATGTTACATGGTCAATAGATCACCCTCATCAGCATTGGATGACAATACTCCACAAGAGGTATGGACTGGTAAGAAACCTTCTCTCACACATCTCAAGGTATTTGGTTGTGAGGAATATGTTCATGTTCCAAAGGAAAATAGGAGTAAGCTAGATAAGAAGGTTGAAAAGTGTATCTTTATTGGGTATAAAGATGGTCTCAAAGGTTATAAGATTTGGAACCTAGAAACTAAGAAGGTTGTGTATAGCGAGATGTGGTATTTAGAGAAATGAAGGATGTTGTTAAACATGAATTCCTGCCAAGTAAGGAAGAACCAGATAAAATAGAGTTTGATTTAAAGGATGATGAATCGGACTCTATAGAAGAACAGGGATCAGAAGAAGAATATCCTCATACTCCATTATTGAGGAGATCGGTTTGAGAAAGAAGGTTACTGGAAATGTATACTCCATCTGATTTCTACTCAAATTTTTCTTTGTCTATTAGTGATGATGATCCTAGAAATGTCAAGGAGGCAGTGGATTCAGAGGATGGAAATATATGGGAAAAGGCCATGGATGAAGAAATGGAAGCCTTGGATAAGAATGAGGCTTGGGATCTAGTGGAGTTTTTTACTGGAAGAAATCTGATTGGCATCAAATGGTTATTTAAAAAGAAGTTGAATGCAGAAGTAAAAGTGGAGAAATACAAAGCTAGTTTAGTAGCAAAGGGTTATTCCCAGGTTGATGGAATTGATTTTGGTGATATTTTTTCTCTTGTTGCCAAGTTAACTTCTATAATATTTATATTATATATTGTTGTTGCATTTGATTTTGAAGTAGAACAGATGGATGTGAAGACAACATTCCTACATAGGTATTTGGAAGAAGAAATCTATATGAAGCAACCAGAAGGTTTTGCTATGAAAGGAAAGAAGGATCTAGTATGCAAGATGAAAAAGTCCCTGTATGGTTTAAAGCAATCACCAAGGATGTGGTATCAAAAATTTGATACTTATATGCTAGGACTTGGCTTCACAAGAAGCAAAGAGGATCACTATGTGTATTTTAAATTAATTGGTGATCATTTGATTTATTTGGTATTGTATGTGGATGACATGTTGTTGATAGGAAACAACAAGGAGATTGTCCAGGATGTGAAAACTCAGTTGTCCTCTAAATTTGACATGAAGGATCTAGTTGCTTCAAATTTCATTTTGGGCATGGAAATTAAAAGTGATCGGGAAAAAAACGAAAATTTGGTTAAATCAGAGAAAATATGTCGAGACAATATTGCAGACGTTTAATATGAAAGAATGTAAAATGGTCAAGGTACCTATTCTTGTTGGTGTAAAGTTATATGTGGATCAGTGTCCCAAGACACAGGAAGAGGAGGAGGACATGTCTCATGTTCCATATGAAAATGAAGTTGTTAGTTTGATGTATGCAATGGTATGTACTAGACTGGACATTGCACATGCAGTGGGAGTTTTGAGCAGGTATATGTCAAAACTAGGGAAGGAGCATTGGACAATAGTAAAAAGTGTTTTCAAGTATTTGTGTGGCACTACTATCTATGGATTGTGCTACCAAGGAGGACTAGGATTAGACAAAGTGTTGGACATACATGGCTTTTTGGATGCAGACTGGGCTAGAGATCTGGATCATAGGAGATCTACAAGAGGGTATGTGTTTAACCTATTTGGAGGAGCAATCTGTTGGATGAGAAAAGATAGGCTATAGTGGCACTTTCAACTACAAAAGTTGAATACATGGCAGCCACTCCTGCAAGTAAGAAAGTAGTATGGTTACAAAGATTATGTTTAGGTATTGGGTTGGTACAACAAGCTGTAAGGATAGATTTTGATAGCCAGAGTGCAATTTTTTTGGCGAAGAACCCAGCTTATCATTGAAAGACAAAGCATATTGATATTCAATATCACTTTGTGAGAGACATGGTTGAAGAAAAGAAAGTGTTGTTGATGAAGCTGGACACTTTGAAGAATATTGCAGATTCATTAACAAAATCTGTGAGAACTGATAATTTCTTATGGTGTAAAGGATCCATGGGAATCGAGGCCTTAGATTGTTGACTATGTAACCTTGTAACCCCCTGTATGCAAAGAAAACAACAAGCGGGAGAATGTTGGGTATGTACATTATATTATTTTCACGACTAGTTATAGTGTCTCCTATGTTGCCTCAAGCGTGCAAGAGGGTTTGAGCGGGGGTCGCTAGGCCCCCCCTTTGGGGGTTGCAGGGGGGCGATAGCCCCCCTGCATGGGTTTTCAGGGACAGTGCCCCCGAGAAAAAAAAAATTGCCTCGGGAAATGTGTTGCATTTTTGCCTCGTTTTTTCGTGTCGCCTCAATTTTCATGTCCATAGTTGGGCGGTTTTTCGGCACATGGTTTTTTTCGATGGTTTTCTATTTTCGGTTAAGAAATTAGGGTTGTTGACTAATCCAGGTAATTGGGTTATGGTTTTGGATGCCATTGGCTCCTACATGTATATTGTATTGTAAACAATGTATCACTATGAATGAATATAGAATATGTTGGTTTTCCCAGTTTGGGTTTCTAGGGGAAAAATATATGTGTAATGTGTGTATTTTCCATTGTGTATTTTATGTTCTTTTATTGAAAATCTATTTGCAGTAAAATATTATACAAGGTTAAAATCTACAAAAATAATTTGTGTATGTTATCTTATCATACTTGTAACTTCTCTTCTTCCATGTCTTACCAGCGTGGTCATGCTTCCCATTAAATTTTCTCGATTTATCTGAAATCAAACACAAAAATTATTACTAATTTTGACAGAATCTATGTTTCATCATCTAATTCTGACTTTCATCCTCTATTAGTTCTCTATGATGAAGCATATGGAAAATCCAAGTGGCCATTTGATTTCCTATTGTTCAAGTAGTTGTTGGGGAGATCAATAGAATTGATATAATTATAGCACCTAGCAATCACAGTATATGGAAATTATTGAAACCGAAAATTAATTTAATAAATAATTTTCAACCCTGTGTTGTTGCAAACATTAAAAAAAAATTATATGAAACTGCTGAAAAAATTATATGAAATTGTAGAATATGTCCAGTGCTCACCTTTGCCTCGAGGTGTAAATCTTGGAATTTTGTTGGTTGAAAAGTTAATAGCTTGATCTTCTCCAAATTATCTCTTCCTATAGTGGTATCATATGACAAGGTGGAGGAAGGCAGATAATTGTTTACATCGCTTACTCCTTGTCATTTGACACCTTGTTAAGTAGTGAATGTATGCACTCAACATTGATTTGTGTGAAGATGACATACCGTGTAGCCACTCAAGACTAATTTGTGTGAAACTGAGACTGCATGTTTTCCATATATGTAAGCACTCAACATTGATTCGTGTCAACACTAAGACTGTTTGATCATTTATTTTTCAAAGGAAACATCGTCACGTAAACACAAATCTGAGTTGTACACACAAATGGCTAAAGTAAAAATGAGATTGATTTTAAAACACTTTCGCTACATGTAACTTTTTGCACATAACCATATGCGCAACATGAATGAAGTGGACATTATAATAGTTTAAAAAACAATTAAACTAATCATAATTTCTTAGTAAAGTAGACATTAAAGGAGTTTTTCTCCAAAATTCCCAAGGTTCTTTAATGAAATTATATAATAGAAAGAGAGATACAATATTCATATAAGCTAGCAATGATATTGTTGTCGAACACTAATTATCTCAACAAGGGATATCTCTAGTAGAATTGTTGAGAATTGGGTCGAGTGAATATTGAATAGAAAACCCATTGATTCTATCAATTTACCAAGATTGGTACCCTGTCCCTCAAATTCTTTCCCTGTATGAATATTTTTCTCGTCTGAGGATTGTTCCAGGTCAGTGACATTGCTTATGCCCATTCCTTCAAAATTTATTCTAAGTGCAGTTGAGATAATGATGACGTATGTAGCTCTAAACCTGTAGTTGAGAGAATGATGTTGTATGGAGCTCCCTATGGGACCACCCTTGGGAATATATTGGTCACGAACAGTCCAAATTGTCACAATGAGAAAAATCTTCAAGAGAGAGCTAGCTCCAGTTGTTGGATATTCTGGACAGGGTGATCATATTTTGAGAGAGTGTCAGCAAAGGGATGATATGAGCAACAAGTTTATCAAGTTAGAGAAATGTTTTCCATGGAAAATCAAGGTTAGCAATATTCATTATTCTCACATATAGTGATGAATATTTTTTGTAGAGAATGGGAATTGTCCGCAAGTGACAAATATTAGTGATTAGAAATATCAAGAATAAGGTTGCTACTATTGGAGATATTAATTATAAGTCATGATATTTACGTATCCACTGACTCAGTCTATTATGGCAAGTAGGAGTGTTATTAATGAGTCGATCTTTAATCTTTCTCAAGCCCTAAAAATTAGATAGAGTCAGTAAAAATTTATTTTTGTCTTAAATGTTTGAGTCAGTTAGCTTCTACAGGAAGTCTCAATCTTAGTCTATATTTATGAGTCTATAAATAGACAACAATTAGTTGATATATAGCAACAACAACAATTGTGAAGGGATTTGGAGAAGTCTGAGACCACAAGATCTATTTCTAAAAGTCTACAGAATTTGTTGGAACCGAAGCTCTACATAGTATTGTATTTTGTAACAACGTGCAGCATCCAGGTTGGTAATACACTAAGTATTGGTGTGATTGGTATATTTATGAGTTGTGCACTTGAATGATTTTAAGTTCTGATTTTTGTTGTATGCAAATACCTTGAAAATACTTTGTTTGTGTATCTGCGTAAGATTAAGTAGGTTTATGTGTTCTTGAATCTGCATTGAAAGTATATATGTGAGCTTATATTCTAAGAGTAGCGTAGTGTTAATTTTATTATAAGAAATTTATTTATTAGTGTTACCATCACAACGCCCAATCTTGGAACTATGCAGTAAGTTCTAAGAGATCGGCGATGAAGCATTAAACTGCGTAGTGTTTGCAACTGTGTTGCGCATAGTGGGTCTGTGTTCTCTAGATCTGAGATCTGGTATCAGAGAAGGTTTATCAGAGTAGGTTTCAAGAGACTTTTTAAAGAGTAGCATCTTTGTTCTAAGGTGATTGTAGAAATTTTAAATCATGGCTTCTACTTCAAATATGCAACATCCCATCTTTACAGGTAAAAATTATGATTTATGGTCCTTGACCATGAAGGAATTATTTCAAGGTCAAGATGTGTGAGAGATAGTTGAAAATGGCTATGTGGAACCAGCAGATCAGGCAGCATATAGTTCCCTCACACAAGTTGAAAAGGATGCCTTAGAAGATCAAAGAAAGAAGGATGGAAAGGCAATGTTTTACATACATCAATCCATGCATGAGAGAATACTCCCAAGAGTAGCATCATCAAAGAAATTCAATGAAGCATGGTACATATTACAAACTTCTTATCAAGGTATGGACAAAGTCAAGACTTCAAAATTACAAATTCTTAGAAGATATTTTGAAACTCTATCAATGAAAGACACAGATTCAGTAGAATCCTTTTGCACCCATGTTATTGGCCTGATAAATCATATTATGTCTCATACATAAACCATAGAGGATAGGAAGGTTCTTGAGAAAGTACTTAGGATTATTCCTCCTAAATTTGATTCTCTTGTTGTGACTTTGGAAGAGAACAAAGACCTGAGTCAATTTAGTCTAAATGAGTTGCAAGTGTCCCTCATTAATCATGAACACATTTTAAATAGATAAAATATGTCACTAGAAAATGAATTTTCCGCACATTCATATATAATCCATGGAAGAGGAAGGGGGAGATCTAACTCTATAGGCAGAGGAAGGAGTTCTGCTAGAGGAGGACACAGTAGTAGTTCTACAAACACTGGTGGTAGAGGTCAAAATCAAAATACCAGTCAGCCAAGTGGTCAGAGATTTGACAAATCAAAGATTTAGTTTCATTATCGTAAAAATATGGTCACTATGCATATGAATGCAGGAAGAGATAGTATAATCAAAACAATAAAGGTCAAGATCAGTCAAACAATGCAAATACTCCCACCAACCCTATGYTTATGGAGTGTGTTGAAGAGGTGCCTATAATTTTCCCAATTGAATRCAATGTTGTTCAAGAAATTCCATGTGATATATGGTATTTAGACTAAGGTTGCAGTAATCACATRACATGAAACTTAGAATTGTTTTCTAGTTTGAATAAGTCAGTCCAAACTAAAGTTACACATGGAACAAATATCCAATTCATTGTATTGGGTAAAGGCGGTATTAATATTTTAACTAAACAAGGAGAGAAAAAAGTTATGCYTGATGTATATTATGTTGTTGGCCTAAAACATAATTTGATGAGAACATGACAGTTGTTACAAAAATGGTATAGAATCTATATGGAAGATAATCATTGTGTGATTTTGGACAGATATCCAAGCAACCAGCTTATTACAAGAATTCATATGACAAGCAATAGAATGTTTCCATTGACATTGAAGTCAACCATGAAGAGAAAAACAATGCAAGTTGTCTATGAAACAAAATATGTACACTCGGGTACTGCATTCAAGGTAGAAAGCGAAGAAGTAAGTGTGTGTTGTTCCAAGGAAGAAAAAGGTAGTGTGCGCAGTTCCAAGAAAGAAGAAAACAATGGAGCATAATTGTAGGAAGAATTTCAATCTAAAGTGTGGGATGATTCCTGGATATGGCATTTCAAATTTGGGCATTCAAATTTTGGAGGTTTGAATTTTCTACACACAAAGGATATGGTGAAAGGTTTGTCAATAATTGAAAAACTAGAAAGAATATGTGAAGGTTGCATATTTGGAAAGCAACATATAAAGAAAAATCTCCACATGAAATTGTACATTCAAATATATGTGGACCAAAACAAACACCATCTATAGGAGGCATCACTTATTTTCTTACATTTATTGATGATTTCACAAGAAAAACATGGATTTATTTTCTAAAACATAAATCTGATGAATTTTTTTGTTTTCAGTAGTTTAATTCACTTGTGGAGAAGGAAAGTGGTTATTACATCAAGGTTCTAAGAACTTACAAAGGTGGTGAATATGTTTCAATAGAATTTCTGAAATTTTGTAAAGTTCATGGCATTCACAAGCAATTCACTCTGTGGTTTACACCACAGCATAATGGTGTCACAGAAAGGAAGAATCGCACCATCATGGAGATGGCGTGCAATATGTTAGTAGCCAAACATTTTTCAAATGAGTATTGGGTTGAGGTAGTATCAAATGCGGCGTACATCATGAATAGGTGTCTGACAAAGAGTGTGAAAAACAAAGTTCCTCAAGAATCTTGGATAGGTATGAAGCATAATGTTGCGCACTTGAAAGTTTTTGGTTGTGTCGCATATGCACATATTCCAGATGAACTAAGAAAGGAGTTAGATAACAAAGGACATAAATGTATATTTGTTGGGTACTCTAAAGATACAAAAGCATACAAATTGTATGATCTTATTGCAAGAAAAATTATAATCATTTGTGATGTTCAATTTGTGGAGAATGAAGCATGGAATGGAAACATAGAAAGGACAATTAAAATTCTTGATGTTATCGAGCATGATGACATGGAGGATGAAGTGGGTCAAACACCAATTATAAGTCAAAGCATAATTCCTTCCACTCTTAGAACTATGACACAAATCAAAGATCAAACTACTCCAACATTCACACCAGTGAGATCTGCAAGTGAACAGTCCACACCAAGAGCGCAATAAACTCCAACAAGTAGTTTGAGTAATTCTACATCTCCAGATCCAACATTAGCAAGTCTGTTACCAAAGAAAAAAAGAAGTATGTGTGACATCTAAAATATTGATACAACAAATTCATTATTATTATTTTCTCTGTTTTCACAAATAGATGATATGTTAACTTTTGAAGAAGTTGTCAAGGATGATGTATGGGCACAAGCCATCGATGAATAAATTGAATGCATAGAGAACAATCAGACATGGAAATTTGTAGATGTACCTGAGGGAAAGGATGCGATAAGTGACAAGTGGATTTATAAAACTAAGCAATATGCAAATGGAAATGTGTAGAAGCACAAGGTGAGGTTAGTTGCAAGGGGTTTTACACAACAACCTGGAATAGATTTCAATGAAACATTTGCATCAGTTGCGAGGATGGACACAATGAGAACTATGTTGGCTATTTTTGCACATAATAAATGGCTTGTTTATCAAATGGATGTAAAGTTAGCCTTTTTGAATGGTCATTTAGAGGAAGAAGTATATGTGGAATAGCCACAAGGATATGATATTCCAGGACAAGAAAACAAAGTATACAGATTGAAGAAGGCACTATATGGATTAAAGCAAAATCCCAGAGCTTGGTACAGCTGTATAGATTCCTACCTCACTCAAAATGGATTTCAAAAAAGTAATTGTGAGCCAACACTATACATCAAAGCAAATCAACAAGTTAATATGTTGATTGTTTGTTTATATCTAGATGATTTGATTTGTACATGTGACTTTGGCATAAAAGAATTTAAGTTAGTCATGAAGGATGAGTTTAAAATCACTGATTTTGGGGCTTATGAGGTATGTTCTGGACATTGACATTCACCATGTTGATATTATGGTAGTTGCGGGAGGTATTTACCTCCACGTGTAACCCTGACGAGAATAGAATATTCTGGGAAGCAAGAAGAAACCCTAAAGCATTAAACTTAACCCTTGAAGACAAGTAGGCTCAAGGAAATAATTAATATTAATTATTTAGCATCCATAATGAGAAGTCAGCCTAGACAACTTAGGAAAACAGTATAAATACAGGTAGACAAACCTCATTTTGTACTAGACAACTCGAAATTTCAGCTAGGAAGAGGTGCGCACTGCAAAAACTAGGTAAGTGCACAAGTCTGGGGAGTAGTTGCTGCAATTTGTATTCCTAGTTTAGGCTCGAACTTTCTATTGGTTATGGTTGGACTTTCTGATCAATCTTGGTTATATTTATGCATTAGTTGTGGTTGGCTATTGGTTTTCTTCTAGAATCATTCTATGTCAAGGTTAAGGTGCTTGAGGGTGGCTTCATCCTATGGTTGGGTGACAATATTGTTATATTGTCTATGGTTAAACGAGAACATCCATTACTTTCTAATAGGTTAATGGCCCACCCTATCTTCAGACAGACTAACCATTGGAATATTGATTGGGAGGATTGCTCAGTTACAGTTGCAGTTACAGCCAGTTTCTTTTGTTGCATCAACGAAACCCTAAACCTCTTATTGAGGCACCTTAAGTGAAGAGATTGAACTAATTTATGGATAGCTCAGTGCACCCTAGCCTAGCGCACCTCCTAGTACTCTCATCAATCCAAGACGTCGAGTTTGAGTTTTTGTTCAAATTCAAAGGTTGGCCAAGTCAAAGCAGTTATGACCTACTCTATGAAGTCAGAAAACAAGTTAGAAGGGGCTTCTAACTTAAGAGCATGGAAGATAAGAATTGACCTCATCCTTTCCAAGACTAAAGTGTTGGATATTGTGAAAGGAATGATTGTGGAACCATAGTTCGAAGAAGGAAAAGAGAAGGAACCTCAAAACGTTGCAGTTATGGAGAAGTTCAAAGACAATGGAATCAATGCCATAAGTATCATAGTGGAATCTATAAAAGAACACTTGATACCCTACATCTCCCATATTGAATCATCTAAGAAGATGTATGATTCCCTAACAAACCTCTTCTCAGTCAGAAACATTGGACAAGTAATGAGTCTGAAGAATGAGCTCTGTGACATGAAAAAGAATGATGGTGATAGAATAACATCAAACCTTGTGAGAATATCTCAGCTAAGAGATCAACTACAAGCTATTGAAGAAATCATTTCAGAGAAGGAAATGGTAAATATAGTACTCAATGGTCTTCCCAAGACATGGGACGCATTTTCCGCAAGCATGAACACAAGGAAGGATTATCCCACATTTGAGGAACTTTGGACCTGCTGTGCACAAGAATAATCAAGGATTAGTATAAAAGTGAAACCCCAAAAGAAATACGATGATCAAGACTTCACAACAAGGTTCAATAATTTCAGGAATAAAAATAAGTTTGGCTCAAGGAAGAAACCAAATCAAGAGAAAGATATGTCAAAAATACAATGCTTCAACTGTCGAAAATATGTTCACTACAAGAATCATTATCCCGAGTTAAAGAAAAGGAAGGAAACACATGAAGCATTAGTTGTCAAAGAAAGGGAACCCTCAAAGAAGGCCAAGCAGGATAAAACAGACTTCTTCTTCTAAGACAAGGTAACAATATTCTTCATAATTATTGTACATACCATGTTTACATAGTTTCTATGCATATATTTCATATCTATTTCTTAGAATATAATATGTTCAAAGAGAAACAATACCTATGGAAGAATAACAAGATAAGGATTCTTATCATGATGACTACAAGTCAAGAAATACACATGAACAGATGAAGTACATTGACAATCCCTGGTAACAATTCATGTGGAAGCTATTAACATAAGTAACAGCTGCAAGATAAGCCAAAATAAGAATCAAACTTGAAGAATCCCGAAAGAAGTAAAATAAAAAAGAAGTCAACAATTAAGAGGAAATTAGAGAAAGACTTGTGACACTTTGCAGGAGGCAATAAGGATGCAGACGAAAGTGTGGACTCTCTTAGTTGGAGGGAGCCGATTATATAATTCCAAAAGAAGAGCATTCATTCATGCATGAAGCAAAGATTAAGAGGGAGCTAATCCTAAATAATATGATCCATTAAGGATCATGAAGTATCTATCCATGTTCCCATTGATGGTAGCAGTCGTGAAAAGCAACACGTGTTCAATTTGACTTTAGAAGAAGTCTTCTTCAAAAATAAGCCTTATAGTATCCCCGGTTATCCATCCACATCCATGATCCTATGATAAAAGGAAGAATTTATAATCTTCAGGGCATGGAACCTATAGAAAACTCCATGGACCCAAGAGCTAAAGAGAAACATGAGGAAGAACATGAATATTCCAAGAGAGAAATAAAATCTACAACAACCAGTCATTATATCGAGAATCACAAGACTACCAGCTTGGTTTGAACCCACTAGAAGCAATCAAGAAGAAGAAATGGAAGTTGTGATGAATAATAGTGTATGGAAGACTTATGAATGGAAGCATTGCAAGATCCATATCTAAAGGTTCTCCCAGATGGAGGGAGAAGACTATGATGATAGCTTGTTCCAATAACCAAACATACCTATACCTGAGCCATTATATCTTATGCATTATCCATGGGTTGGAGTTTACATCAGATGAATGTAAGGATTGTTCTCCTCAACATAGTAATTGAACAAAAAAGCACATGAAGAGCAACCTAAAGGTTTTTAGGTTTACCAGAAAGAGACCCTTGTATGCAGATGGAAAAATATCTTGTATGGATTCAAACAACTTGGTGCAAAGCCTCTCATGCACAACAGAAGTGTGGTGAAAAATTTCTATAACAGATATATTGCATCAGAATGGTTACTCAGAAGCCCAAGATGATGGATTGTTAATCCATGGCAAACTCTCATGATAAAAAAAGAAGTTCCACTTGGATATGTTCCAGTTTGAATCTTTCCACAATGTCATGAGCTAGTAGGAAACAAAAGAGTTGAATCCAAACATGATATACTGTAATGATCAGAGATATATGAAGCCTTCATAGAAAACCAGTGTTCCAAAAAGACTGAAGTACATTTAGATAAAGCATTACATTCTTCGTGATGAGGTCCAGAAAAGAGAAGTGGTTCTCCAATATATCTCCACAGATGAGCAGATAGCAGATATTTTGGTAAAGCCTCTGTCCAAGATGAAAAAGTTTGTGTACTCAAGAAACAAGTTGGAGCTCGTGGAGATGACTTCCTTATTGAAAAGAGAAGAGATGACTCTCATGTTGGGAGGGAGCACTGATGTGTTATTGATTTATGGACAGTCATTTTTCAGATCGAAAAATGGTCCAGGATGAGCAGTTCCTTTCCAGTGTGGAAAGTGTTTTTAGATTTCTAACGGACAGGAATTTTCCAGTTCGGAAAATGGTCCAGATCGGATGGTCATTTTCATAATGAAAATGGTTCGATATATTGCTGATGTACCATAGACAGTGATTACCCTTGTGGACAGTGTGGGGGAATCATATAGGATAGTCTTTCTTCTTGACAATCACTCTCAGTAGTGGTCAAGTAGAATGGTTCGCCTTATCAGGCTGTCATTCTTTCGAAGTTCATAGTTGTGAGCAGTTTCGAAGAATGGTCCATTTTGGAGGTTGGTGCAAGACAATCATTTCCTTAGGAAATGGTCTGGTCATTCATTCCCTAGGGAAGACTCATTCTCTCCAAGTTTCACTTTGTTTAGTGTCGTAGGAATGGCCTAGTTAGGTGAATGGTCCAGGTTCAGCAATCAAGGACATGCATTCCTTAGGGCAGACTCATTATCTCTAGGTTGCACTTTGTTTAGTGCCGGAGGAATGGCCCAGTTAGGTGAATGGTCCAGGCTTAGAAATCAAGACAATTATTCTTCTATGCTTGAGAAGAATAGTCCAGATAGCTCATGGAAAATGTTTTACTTTCTGAGGGAATATGTTCTTCCAAGATCTCACAAATGTGAGTGGAAGAATGGCCCAGATGACTCAGTTTATATCATGATATTGTTTTTCTGTGCAAGTTGATATCAGATGATATGATCTCTATGGAGACTGTATGTCTCTATATAATAGATGTATGCTACGATGGTGGATGTGTTCCACTGGTTGTGACTATGTGTCACTGATTGATTAGTCATGTACTACTTGGTGTGGTTGTGTACCACTGGATAGTAGTTATGTGCTACTATGGATAGACACAGTTGTTCTCTATTGAATGAAATTGTTCTGATTGCCATGTAGACTATCAGTAGTGTTGAAAGTGATTATCAGCTAGATGGATAGTCACTGTGCTTATGGACAAACATTCTCTAGGCAGATAATGGTCCAGATAGAACAGATTGTTGGTGGACAGGTATTCTCTCTGTGGAGAATGATCCAGGTTGACAATTTGTTGACATGGCATGGACTAGTATTTTCCTAAGGAACAGTTTGTGGCCCGATTAGGAAAATGGTTCAGGACCGATATTTTATATGGAATATAGATTGAGACGGATCTCCATGGTACATATGACTTGATTAGAAAATAGTCCTAGATTGACATTCATATAGGAATGGTCTTTGTATTCCATGGCGTAGATTTTAGCATCTATTGGGATAGTCATTCTTCTATGACGTATATCCAAATCAGAAGAATGGTCCTTATATCACTTTGTGGAGTGAGTGACTTATTCAACACCATACTTGATTACTCATATAGAGTATGGCTTTGAGAGATGATGCAGTTGATGCTACCAGATGATAGTGATGATGGTTCTTGTGATCTAATCATGAGATAGCATGTATGGCTATGATGATGCTACTGGTTGAATGGTATGTTTGTGCTCAAGATCATTTCCTTCAATACCTCCCTAGCTAGGAGGGAGTGTTGATATTATGGTAGTTGTGGGAGGTACTTACCTCCACGTGTAACCCTGATGAGAATAGAATCTTTCGGGAAGCAAGAAGAAACCCTAAATCATTAAAGTTAACCCTAGAAGACAAGTCAGCTCAAGGAAATAATTAATATTAAGTATTTAGCATCCAGAATGAGAATTCGACCCGGACAGCTCAGGAAAATAGTATAAATACAAGTAGTCAAACCTCGTTTTGTACCAGGCAGCTCGAAATTTCAGCTCGTAAGAGATGTGCACTGTAGAAACTGGGCAAGTGCACAAGTTTGGGGAGCAGTTGTAAGCGGAAGCTACTGCAATATGTATTCCTGGTTTAGGCTCGAACTTTCTATTGGTTGTGGTTGGAATTTCTGATCAGTCTTGGTTATCTTTATACATTTGTCATGGTTGGCTATTGGTTTTCTTCCAGAATCATTCTCTGTCAAGGTTAAGGTGCTCAGGGGTGGCTTCGGCCTATGGTTGGGTGAAAATATTGTTATATTGTCTATGGTTAAATGAGCACATCCATTACTTTCCAACACACCAATCCAAATCTAGTATATTTATTTCACAATCTAAATATGCATATGAAATCTTGAAAAGATTCAACATGATAAATCCCAAATCATCCCCAACACCTATCATAACAGGATTGAAGTTAAGCAAGGAAGATGAAGGATATAAAGTGGATCCCACTCTGTTAAAAGGATGGCAGGAAGTATTATGTATTTGATAGCAATAAAGCCTAATATTATGTATGGAGTGAGATTGATTTCAAGGTTCATGGAAACTCCAAAAGAATCCCATTGGAAGGTAGGTAAAAGAATTATGATATATGTGAATGGAACAAAAGACTTTGGAATTATGTATTCAACTTCAGAATATTTCAAACTTGTTGGATACACTGACAACGATTGTGGAGGCAACATAGATGATAGAAAAAGTACATCTAGGTACACATTTCATTTTGGAACAAATATAATTTCATGGGCATCAAGGAAGCAGCCCATTGTGACTCTTTCTTCAGCTGAAGCTAAGTATGTCAGAACTACAAGTGCAGCTTGTCAAGCTATTTGGATGAGAATAATGTTAAAGGATTTGTTGCAGGAACAACAGGAACCAACTAAAGTGTTATGTGATAACAACTCCACCATCGTGTTGTCCAAGAATCATGTGTTTCACAAGAAAACCAAGCACATTGATACAAGGTATCATTTTATCAAAGAATTGGTGAATAACAAAGAAATTTGCTTAGAGTTTTGCAAGTCTAAAGAAAAAATTGCAGATATATTTACAAAATATTTGGCAAGAGATGCATTTCAGTATCTGTGCAGTTGTCTAGGAGTCTGCGCAGTCGAAGATATTTGTCAATTCATGTAAATTTAAGTTTTTGATGTATATTTTGTGTCTCATTATTCCCACCTACTTATAATTAAGGGGGAGTGTTGGAGATATTAATTATTAGTCGTGAGCTTTACATCTCCACTGAATCAGTCTGTTACTGCAAGCAAGAGTGTTATTAATGAGCCGATCTTTAATCTTTCTCAAGCCCTGAAAATTAGATAGAGTCGGTGAAAATTTATTGGTGCCTTAAATGTTTGATTTGGTTAGCTTCTACAGGAAGTCTCAGTATTAGTCTATATATTTCCAAGTCTGTAAATAGACAGCAATCTATTGATACATAGCAAGAGCAGCAGTTGTGAAGGGAGTTTGAGAAGTCTGAGAGCACAAGCTCTCTTTCTGAAAGTCTGCAGAAGTTGTTGGAGTCGAAGCTCTACATAGTATTGTATTTTGTAATAGCGCGCAACATCCAAGTTGGTAATACACTAAGTATTTTTGTGATTGGTATATTTATGAATTTTTGATCCGGGATCTTTTCATCGAAGTGACTTATAAAGAATTGCATTAAATGATCATAAATTAAAGTACACCATTAAAGAAGGAAAAGCTCAATAATGAAGAGACATAAGCATCAAATATGAACACAAAAAAATTGATAACGGAGTTCATCCCTGGTGGAATATGTCT
>ML792736.1:241393-265705 GCA_009831015.1 Picea engelmannii
TGTACTGATGTTGACATCAGAATTACGGATGTTGACTCATCCCCCTACTGACTGGGCTAGGTTGACCAAAATTTGACCGCGAATATCTTTTGATATGTAACTTCATTTGACGAGTTGTTTGTGTCATTGGAAATCTTGCGACGCGCTCTTTGCGGTGATGTCATTTTCACTGAGTTTTGAGAACTTTGAATTTTTTCCCTTTCTCTGTCTGTTGAGGCCATTCTGAGCTTCCTTAGTTGCTTCTACGAGTTCTGAGTTGTCTTTAGTCTTCTCTGGATCCTTTTTGGATCACGCCTTCCCACTGAGAGATTTTTGGACCACCAAAAGATTTCATCAATCAACAGATAAGTGAGGGAAGAGTTCCCTCACCTTGTCCTTCTTAATCCACTTTGCCTTGCTTGGATGTGTGCTCTTTAAGCCTACTAGAATATAATCAGCATCACCCTTGCGTGAATTCCTCATCCTTCTGTCTAGGATGATATATTCCTATAACTAATCCAAGTACTCAAGAGAAAACTCATCAACTGAAGGTATTGAAAGTTCCTCATCGTGATCCATGATCATGGGAGGCTCAAAAGTTTCAAGTTATCTACATTTACAAATAAGTAAATATGCATATAAGGTAGAAGATCCAGACGAAAATCATTGGTACCACTTTTCTCCAGAATATTGAAGGGTCCAAAATGAATGGGCTTGAGTTTCTTGCCTTCACCCTTCAATCTCTCCTTGTTGATGTGAAGCCATACCCGGTCTCTAACATGGAACTGATGATCAACCCTGTGTTTGTCATGTCGAGATTTATAGTGTGCTTGAATTTTCTCCAATTGTTACATGACTGCTTGGTGTACCTATTGGATCCTCTGGATGAACTTGCAGGCTGTGTCTTCATTTATTTCTTCATTTCAATCAGCCTCTCTCCCATGCATCAAGTCCAAAGGAACTTTAGGTAGGTACCAAAAACATGTCTTAAAAGGATAACATTGAGTGGAGGAATGTAAGTCTCAGTTGTAAGCATGATGTACATAGGGTATTTGTTCATCCCATAACTTGGGATGCTTGTTGCAGTAGCCTCAAGGAAAAAGTACCATTGTTCGGTTTACAACCTCTTTATGTCCATCGGTCTATGGATGGAAAGCAGTGCTCCTCTTCAATTTGGTGTCCATCATTCTCCACAAGCTTGCCCAAAAATCCCCAGGGAATCGAGTATCTTGATCCGAGATAATGGACGTGGGTAACCCAAAGTGAACCCAAACATACTGAAACAAGAGATTAGTAGTCTGCTCAGTAGTGATCTTATTTTTACATGGCATCAAGATACACATCTTGTTGAACCTATCCACTACAAAATGCAAATAGTCATGACCCCCTTTAAACATTGGTAAACCCCCTACAAAATCCATGGAGATACTTTCCCATGGATGGGATGGAACAGGAAGTGGTGAGTATAGCCCCAATTTTCTATTAGTGGGCTTACAACTAGAACACATCACACACCCCTTTACATATTTAGTTACAATTGCTTTCATTTGAGGCCAGTAACAAAACCTATACAAATGAGCCATAGTTTTTCCTACCCCAAAATGCCTAGACACAAGATAAGTGTGAGCTTCTCGTATTACATGGACTCGTTCACTTGTAGGAATACATAGCTTTCCAAGATGGTTGAGTAGTTTTCCGTGCAGACAATAGTTCTCTACATGTGCACCATGGGTTAGATTCTCATATACTTCTTTAAAATCTTCATTAATGGCATATTGTTCCACAAAGTTATCATGAGATAAAAAAGTATTCTTCAAAATAATAGAAGCAACAATAGGAGGTCTAGAAATCATATCAGCTACCTTGTTACTTGTACCCTTTTTGTACTTGATTACCAAATGAAATTGTTGTAGAAAACCCATCCATCTGTAGTGTCGAGATTGTTGTAGTATGGTTTGTGCTTAGAGATATTGTAAGGGTTGGTGATCTGTATGTATGATTGTTTCCTTCCCTAACAAGCAGTGCTTCCATTTCTTTATGCTTTGAATTAATGCATACAACTCTTTATCATGTGTAGGATAGTTAACAACAGCTTGGTTAAAAGTTTCAGAGTGGTAACAGATAAGATTACGATATCGCATCAATATTTCACCCATGGCGTATCCACTGGCATCCGTCTCGATCTCAAAGGGTTGTTGAAGATTTAGCAGTCCTAATACTGGTGCGGTACTGATTTTTTCCTTCAAAATGTCGAAAGTTTTTTGTTGCTTTCCTCCACACTGAAAAGTGTTCTTCACACTGGTTAAGGCATGCAAAGGATCTGCTATGAAGGAGAAGTTTGAAATGAACCTCCTCCAATATTGTACTGCACCTAAGAAGCTCTGTATCTCAGTTACACTTTTGGGCTCAGTCCAATTTACAATTACATCAGTCTTGGAAGGAACAATTTTTAATTGTCCTCCTCCTACAATATGACCTACGTACACAAGTGCAGTCTTACCAAATTCACATTTGGACAGTTTTACATACAACTTTTCCCTTTGCAAAGTATCCAATACTTGTTTTACATGCCTCACATGTTCATCCCAAGTCCCGCTAAAAATAAGAATGTCGTCTAAATATACAATCACAAAATCATCTAGAAAAGGCATGAATACATCATTCATCACATGCATGAAAGTTGTCGGAGCATTACAAAGCCCAAAGGGCATAACTAACCACTCAAAAAATCCTTGTTTGGTTTTAAAGGCAGTCTTCCATGCATCATGTTTTGCAACCCTGGTCTAGTGGTATCCACTACGCAAATCCAACTTAGTGAAATAAACAACATTCTTTAATTAATCAAGTAAATCATCTATACAAGGAAGAGGGGATCGATTTTTCACTGTGATTTTATTTAAGGCCTGTTAATCGACACACATTAGCCATGTTCCATCTTTCTTTGGCACAATCGCGATCGGAGAACCGCAAGGAGATGAGTTGGGCCTGATGACCCCTTGATCCAATAAGCCTTGTACCTGCTTCTTGATCTCTTTCATCTCTACAACTGACATCCTATACATACCCACATTAGGAAGAGGAGAATCTTGTTGAAGATGTATCTCATGTTGGATTTCCCTCTTAGGAGGTAATCCATCTGATTCCTAGAAAATACCGTCATACTTAGAAAAAATATCAATTAATTATTTCTTATGAGAAGGATCACATCCTTTGAAAGTGTAGGATTTTCCGACATCTTTCTCTCTTACAACCATGAGTACATATCTCTTATTAGTGTTTATGAGTCTCTTCATTTTCCCTACACTAACAAGTGTTGTGTTTACCCTCATGTTGTGATCTCTAACAATATATTCCACTCCCCCCTTATTAAGGTGGTACTTGTTCTCATGAAGAAAGAAGATTGTTTTTCTATCATAAAGGTAAGGACCCCCCAACACTATGCCACATATATCAAGTGATACAACATCCAAATCCACTTCATCAATCAACTTTGAAGCAACAGAAAATCTAAACTTACATTGTTTGGTGACATTAAGTTTTTATTTATCACATACCCAACCAAGAGGATAAGGCTTTGGATGTGGTTTCGTTTCAAGACCCATCTTTTTGAAAATTGCTTCAGATATCAAGTTTACTTGGGAACCCAGATCAAACAATGTATCTATCTTAGTGTGTTTAGATACAACTCTTATATGAAATAACTCATTTCTCTTTCATTCATCATCATGAGATTCATTATTGGAATTTGAACTAGCATGAAGGGAATATTTACCTTGTACTCCAACCATTGTGATCTTTCCTTTATCTCTTGAATCAGAACCAAGATCGTGTTGCACTGTCGCAATGATTTTTTTCTTCCCCTTTCCACTGAATTGTTTCGGTCTCTTCTATGGATGTATTTTCCAACAGTGTTCATCATCGTGACCACTTTTCTTGCAATGGGTGCAAGATGGATTCCCTCCTTCTCTTGTCACTGTGGTGGTCCTCTTGTCCTTCCTTTTAAACTTCTTAAATGGCTTATGTGGGAGATTGGAAGGTTTCTTTGTGGGGTTTTCTTGAACATGCTTTCCCCTGTTCTCAAGGTGAGTGGCTTGCACACAAACTTCGTCAAGACTAGTGGGGTTAAACAATACCAAAGTATGACAAATATACTGTGAAGTGTGCCAATATGCTTCATTAAAGTTTCATAAGAATCCAAAGGAATGTTTAATGCAAGAGATTTCTTCCTAAATTCTTCTGTGAAACTTTGTACAGTTTAACCTTTAATTTGTCTTAAAGTTTTCATTCCATCATTTCTTTATGTAAATAACCCAATGGATAAAATTGATTCCTTATCGTTGATTTAAATTCTAACCATGAGGAAAGAAGATTACCACACTTACTTATGTCATGAAGTTTTCGATCCCACCATACGAGAGCGGTGCCTTCCAACCGAAGAGAATCCAGTTGCACTTTAAACTCATCTTCATCAATATGTTGAACATGGAAATATACTTCATCTTGTCGGATCCAATTATCTAGCTTTTCAGGATTAACATATCCATTAAAAATAGGTAAAACAAATTTTAAATCAAGCTTTAATAATGGTTTCTTAAAAGAGGTTTTATGGCTAGAATGATGAGAATGATGAGAATGCTCAGAGGAAGAAGAACTAGAACTTGATGGTGAATATGGAGGCTCAGGAGGGTCTCCTCCAGCCCCTTGATTTACCGAAGCATCATCATCAGCATGTGCTTCCTTTTTCTTCCCTTTCTTCTTCATCCTCTTCTCGTAATCTCCATACATTCGTTAAACCATTTCTGACATGCAATAAAATACCATATGGAAGTTTTTCTCTTGTTCATCATGCTTGTCCTCTTCTACCTTTTTCTTCCTTCGGGATGCACGGCCAACTTCGGTATTGAAAGTCTTCAGAGTTCTGTCACCCTACTTATTCTTTTCCCTAGTAAGCATTCACACTCAACAATTCAAGTCAAAGACGACTGCTCTAATACCAACATGATCCAGGATCTTTTCATCGAAGTGACTTATAAAGAATTGCATTAAATGAGCATAAATTAAAGTACACCATTAAAGAAGGAAAATCTCAATAATGAAGAGACATGAGCATCAAATCTGAACACAAAAAACTTGATAACGGAGTTCGTCCCTGGTGGACTACGTCTCCGAGTCCTTCTCTCAAATGGGTAAGCCTTTTTATTAACTCAGCAAAAGAATTTGGCAAAATACATAAGTATACCTCATTCTGAAATTAAGTTGTAGAAGTTTTGTGCATATCAGAAAACAGACAGCACCACTGAATTGTGGCATCGAATTACCCTAAAATTATTGTCTCCACGCTTCGATCCGACTCTAGCACTCTCAGGCCCAAGAGAAAATCTATCTCGATTTTTGTGCCCTACAACCTGCAATAAATGCTGAGACTATCTCAAAATTCATGTCGTTTTGTACCCTCGCACGCCTCCTCCAACACTGGGTGGATTCACTTTTTAAATAAAAAAAAGTCAACGATGTAAACAATATAAGGTCGTTGGCCTAGTGGTTGCGGAGCATATGTTAAGGCATGTATAGAGGGGGAGGTCCCGGGGTCGAGCCCGTGGGACTCCTTTTTTGTCTTATCAGTTGTGTGTGTGTGTATATATATATATATATAAACTTATTCATTCCACCAAACTTAGCGATGGTTCTAGATAGTCCACTGGTGTGAAATTTGGTGGGGTAATTTGGTGGGGTCACTGGTGCAAAATAATTTGGTGGGGTCACTAGTGCGAAATTTGGTGGGGTCCTGCGGGATTTGGTAGACCTGCCAAATATTTTACATATATTTTTTTTTAAATTCATTCTCGGATTGTCATTGGATATTTTCCCACTACCACATGGCAACCCATGACTGGGCTACGTGGCATCCAACCATTAGGCCACGTCAATCGTTGTACAATCACTCTGCCATGTCAGTTTATGGTCTACTAACTCATCTGCCACATCATCGTATGGTCTGCCACGTGGTGCAATTTTACTGGTCCACTAAATGACCCGAAAATTCCAAATATGAGTGACACGTGGCAACCTCTGGTGTTGCCACTTCACCATGCTAACATCATCCTAACACGTGTTGCCTCCTACACATGCCATGTATGTTGTACGGATGTTGATTTCATACATACTAATGTTGGCATCATCCCCCTGCTGACTGAGCTAGGTTGACCAAACTTTGACTGTGAATATCTTTCGATCCGTAACTCTGTTTGAAGAGCCGTTTGCACTGTTGGAAATCTTGTGACGCGCTCTTTGCGATGATGTCATTTTCACTTAGTTTTGAGAACTTTGAATTGTATCCCTTTCTTTGTCTACTGAGGCCATTCTGAGCTTCATGAGTTGGATCATTTGTGCACTTGGATGATTTTACGTTCTGAGTTGTGTTGTATGCAAATACCTTGAAAATACTTTCTTTATGTATCTACGCAAGCTTAAGTAGGTTTATATGTTCTTGAATCTGTGTTGAAAGTATATATCTGAGCTTATATGCTAAGAGTAGCACAGTGTAAATTTTATTACTAGAAATTGTTTTATTAGAGTTATCATTACAATGCGTAGTCTTGGAATTGCGCAGTAAGTTCTGAGAGCTCAACTATGAAGCATTGAACTGCACAGTATTTGCAACTGCGCCACGCAGAGTAGGTATGTGCACTCTAGATCCGAGATCTAAGATATGTTATATTGGATTGTTTTTTACTATAGAAAAAATCAGTACACAATCTCATTAGAATTGAATTTAACAATATATCCTTCCATATATCTTTGAATAATAGGTAAGAGACACATGTAGAAGCAAAAAGCATAGTGTTTATTCTCTTAAAATCATTTTCTGGTCTCTTACACCATTTGCTTTCATCGAGTAATAATCCTTCCTCTTAATGCACTCTAATGAAATCCATATCATAAGCGTGAAGCATGAGAGGACAACCATCGTGGATGACGTAATCAAATTTGTGAGGGGGATGCAGAACACTCTGAAGAAACTCGAGAAGAAAATCCAAGTTCGAGACTACACTTCAGCATCCATGGATCTTATTATAGTCGACCACAATTATGTTCAATCGTCCCTCAAATTATTTTTGTGTATGAATATTTTTGTCACCTAAGGATTGTTCAAGGTACCCATCAACAACATTGCATGTGCCCATTCATTCAAAATTTGTTCTAAGTGCCTCTTTTGGACATCTATCATTTTCACCCTGGCATTAAATTTGCATATTATTCTTCGCAAGCTGTCATAAATTAAGAGAGATTGGAGAAATCTTATGAACTTGCAGTTGAGAGAATGATGGAATCTGCAGCTCCAAACCTGCAGTTGAGAGAATCATGGTGTCTGCAGCTCTCTATGGGACCACCGCTAGGAATATCTTGGTCACAAACAGTACAAATTGTCACAATTTAGAGGTATGTGTATAGTGGATATATTATTTTATATACATATTAAAAACACCAGTGCAAAAAATAAAATCACAGGCCTCACAGTGACAAGAAAATCCTTTGTGATATGAAGCAGATGAATGGATTGCTAGAGAGTTTTTGCATCGTAGTGATTAAGAATAGAAGAAGTTGAGCGTTGGCCAGGCAGTGAGAGGTGGGTTTTGGGTAGTATGTCTTTGCTTCCCATGCAAGTGACTCATGGTGTAAGGGGAACTGATAGGTCTGATGGACGAGGCGGTGGCTTCTAAGGTGTGAGGAGGTGGCACCAAAACCTCGACTGCCAAAAAAACCTCGAATACACCATTGTGAAAGAGTGAGTCAAAATGACCACTCAGAAATTTGTAATTTTTAATTACAACAATTTTGAAAAATATATTGATTACATTAAAGTCCCATCAGATACATTTTAACCAATAAAAAATTGGATTCATAAAATTCAATAAATTTGAGAAAAAAATTGTTTACAAAATAAATCAATAATACCCCACTCTATAAAAAACACAACAAAATTGTTTAAAATCAATAATACCCCACTCTATAAAAAAAACACAACAAAACAGACAAATTCGGTACACTGCGTGAAAGCTAAGAGAGTGTTGTGTCTTTATTTTTATGAACAAGTCGTTGACATTTAATATGATTTTGAGGTGTGCTCTTCTCACTGTCTGAGATTATTGATTTGAGGCTGAAGAGTAGATTTCATGAGAAAGGAAGCGAATTTTCTTATCTACCCACACACATTGAGTGACGAGACACAGTTGTGCTTGATTTTGTAGAAGTCGTTTATTTTGTCTCCACATCGGAGGGTAGGCTGGTTCATAAGCACTAGTTTAAATGTTTTAAGTTTTGGTTTTTTTTTGTTATATTTTTCAATAGATTTTGTTTGAAATTTGGCTATAAATTGTTAAAATTGTAAATTTAAATGGTTGAATTTGCATAATCCAAGCACTATAAGGTTTTTTTGGAAATTGAATCCATTGATACATTCAAAAATGCAATTGAGACAATAGAAATGAGTGATTTCACCCAAATTTATATAGTTAAATTCGTGAAAAAAATATTAAAATGTAAAACTTTTAAACAACACTCTTAATAAATAGTCAATAATAAATAGTCAATGGGGTTTTTGGTGGCAGCGTTAGCTATTGTTAGTTGGAGAGTCTATAACTATGAGAGTTGTTGGTGGATAAAGGACAAAGTACACAATGTTGTTTGTCGATGCATATGTGGATGTTTTTAATCTAATGTAAGTGGTGATTGTGGCAAGGATGAGTGAGGCTATAGGGCATTGGTTGTGGAAGTTGGGAGCGGGTGAGGTTATCATTATTGGAGTAAAGGATGGAATGATCATTTGTGAGTACAGTTGAAAGGTTGTTGGCGCGAGGGTGAGTGGAGTGGTAGTTGGAGAACGTGGTACCATCACAATTTATTTGTGAGTACAGTTGAAAGGTTGTTGGAGGTTGTTGGCGCGAGGGTGAGTGGAGTGGTGGTTGGAGAACGTGGTACCATCACAATTTATTGCTGGGGTGTGTGAATCCGATGATTATTGGATACATCAAAACGCTCTTGGAGGAGGCATAGTAAAAAGAATAAAATAGGGTACCATGCAATGGAGTGGATGTGGACGGACCCTAATAAAAGATGAATGTCTTTCCATAAAACAATTTTCCTAATAAAAATCTTTTAAATCCTTCATATCATAAAAATATTATTTGTAAAATTCACTTAGAGTAAATAAAGAATGAATGAAGGTAGCATGAAATGTGAGTGAATGTTGTTTAATAAGAATTTTGTTAGTGAATGGAGTGAATGTTGCTTTAGGAAGCATTAAGGGTTGGAAAAGATATCTATTCCTTCAAATTCTTTATATCAAAGAAAAATATGTTTATCTTCAAAACTTATTTAGAGTAATGAAAATTCACTATTGAGATTTGTGGAATCCTAAATAATGAGGAAGAATTTCTCTACAATTGTGCAGGTCTCATTTGATCTTGTCAAAAGAGATATAGTAGAGATCGCATCATGTAGATTTACCAAAGGTCATGTGGACCTGGGTGCACTAATATGTGATAGAATAAAATATTTAGTGGAGATCATATTGACCCGTTCACACTAGCGCCTTAAGGTTTAGCACGGGTCAAAGGGATCCAACCACACTACTTTGTAATTGAGTAGAAGATCTAATGAAAGTCACAAGGAATCTAAGTGCATTCGTTTCTAACCTAATGAAAATCATGATCTAATGTCATAAGAGAGATAAACATGGTCTAAATATACATTACTTTTATAAAAAAAGAAAATAAAAGATAAATAGATTTGTACATGGATAAAATGAAATGGTTACATTAACCAATTCTTTCAATAATATTAAAACAAAAATTGAGGCTTTATCATAATGGACCAAGTCTCTAATAAATAATAACGAGCCATATACTCTTTGATTCATGAGATATCCATTTATTATATTTGTAAGTCATTAGGTTCCATAGACTATTAATAGCCCAACATATTATGCAACTTCTAGTAAGTGATTAACAATAATATAGGCGAGATAGTTTTAAGGTAAAGATTTATTAATGAGATGGAAGTATCAAGGTAAATATTTATTAATGAGATGGAAGGTGGTATACATATAAACTTTATATCTTGAACATAAGTTATTTTCCTTGTAAGCTCGTTGATGAGTCATCTCTAAGTTGATGGGAAGATGTTATTTCATAGTTGTATTAAAATGGATTACGATTTTTGTTATACCAAAACCCGCAAGATTTAGTCTTTGTCACAATGAATCCCCATGTCACGAAACTCGAGGGTAGTGTTGAACCCAATGTCCAACAATCTCCCCCCAATGCATGTCGAGAAAATTTCAAACTTGAGACATGTCGCTCTAATACCATTTGTTGGACTATGATTTGTGTTAGACCAAAACCCACATGCATTAGTCTCTACCATAGTCGTCAGAGTTAGGATCCACGAGAGAGGGTTAACCCATGTCGTGAAACTCATTGGAAGCATTGAACCCAATGTCCAACATATGTTATTTCAGAGTTGTATTAAAATGGGTTTCCACCTCACTTGTAGTAGTCTAATCTATAATTTCCCAATGATGTTGGACTCGGTGAGAAATGAGTTTCTCACCATTAAGCTAGGTTAAATTCTCATGAGGGTCAATATGGCCACTTGAGGTTTCCTTGTGGTCACCTAAAGTAGTGGTCAAACATGTGGTTGCACAGGGATTATATTTAAAAACGTCTCATGAGATGTGCACACATTAGACCAATGCCCACCCCCTTTCCCTCCTTAAGTTAAACCATTTTATAGAATCCAAAACTCCAATATTTTAAGAAGCAATAGGTTTTCATCTCAAAGTTATTTCAACTATGAAAATTTTTTAGCTTTGGTGATCCTCACAAAGTAGCTAGGATTCTACCTTAATTGCATAGCCATCATAGCTATGGTCACTTCATTCACCCCTTATACTCTTCCTTAGCTTTCTTCTCCATCCCAGTGTAGACCTTTCTCTCCCCTAGGTGCCAAGAGATTGATGTAAACCCATCAACCCAAATGTCCACCATATAGTATATCCTTGTCATGTGTCCTACGATATGTTACCTCTTGAAAAGATCATCTTGGTGATGAATTTTTCTCTAGAAATCTCCCATGTCTTTATCATATCTCTTGACCCTTTGGTATCTTTTGGATGTGGCCCCTCTAGCTCCACACCACTTCCCTTTGTATATGCAAACACTACATTCACACATGTCTTCCTTAACTGCAACGTAATGAAGTACTTAAGCCCCTATCCATGTTAGCAAGAATGGTTAATGAAGAACCATAGCCATCCATTATAGTAGCATTTAACATCATGGAAAAACAAATTTCTTTAAGGTAAATGATCTCATTTGAAATTTTAATAGCCTCTAGTAGAACCCACAAATCTTCATACATGGATCATTGATCCTAGTCACTGGAGACTAGAAATAGAATAAGAAGCCTATATTGACCCATGTACAAGAATTTAGAAGAAATCCACATAGTTGGTCGGGACTTTAAAGGAACACCACCTTATAAGTAAATAATTGCTATAGATAGCCTTGCTATACCTAGTTTGGACTATTGAAGCCCAAGCTTCATCACTTACATATTCCATATATGCATACAATGAATCTCCATCGATTCTCCAAGGGGAAGAAATGAAGTAGAGAAATCCCTCATGACTCAACTTGTAGACCTTGGAAGCTAAACTAGTTATAATCCTCACTTTAGCAAAGATGCCCCTCCAAAAAGAGAGAGAATGACAATACAAATTGGAGATAAAAATTGACTTAGAATATATGAAAAACTCCTCCTCAAAGGAAGAAACAACACTTCTAATATCAAGTGCAAGAAATGTAGTGATTCCTAAAATTATAAGAAACCTATGTGAAAATAAGAGGAAACCCCTCCTCATGATTCACACCTAGAAGTTGAGTCTCAAATGTGGAAGAAGAGGATGAGACAATGAGATTATTAGCCATTACATGAATTCTTCTAGATGAAAAAATTCAAAGAAAACTAACATTATAAGAAGGTGAGTTGCAAGAACCAACAATTCCATGCCATGACCCATGGAATAACTTGATAGACATCTCCAAAAAGAAGAAAGTAATGTTCTAGAGAGGACATCATCCTACATGACTTGACACTACAAGTAGAACTTATTTTAATACCACCTCATTTTGTCTTGTTGATATTTTGTCATAATCTATACTTGCATTGGTGGAAATCTAAGAAACTTAGGGGAAAATGAAGAACTTCTACTTGGAGGGTTCATTAAATACCCTCCAATTAGTAACATTGTCGAGAAATTATGGGCTAAATGTAATTTAATAGTGAACCCATCATTTATTGGAGTTAATTTGGAGGCAACATTAGGTACCATATCAATAGCAACATTGTATTGAGTGGTATACATGTATATGTCCAACAATGTATCTTGTATAAGTGGTGGTTGGAAACCAAGAAAATTCTCCAATGTATGGGAGATAGGGAGATATTCTTTAAGTTAGGAAGGTTCATAAAGTTTTCTCTATGATACATGGACCAAGATGCATAGGAAAATCAGGGTTGAAAACATTTTCTCCCAGTTTCTTCAAAATTATATAGGGATCATAGTAGAGTGGATGGAACTTGTGTTTTCTAGTCCCCTAAAAATGTTTGTTCTGAAGATACACCCATACACAATCACCAATATTAACTGGATGTGGACCATGATGTCACTCTATGAGTTTCTTTACATGTTCTTGATTTTGTTGGAGTGCTACATGGGCTTGTAGATGAATTTGGGAAATTCAATGAACAATGGAAGTGGCCTACTAATGATCATTTAGATATTTCTATGAAGTAGGTTGAGGCATGACAACTGAGAACTCAAAGGGGCCATATCGTTTGGTACCCATAATAAAATTCAAAAGAGGAAAAACCTATGATATAATGAACTACCTCATTGTAACAATCCTACATTATATTATATGAAAGGACTTATCCAACTACAAAGCAATTGTACCAATTTGGTATTGATTGAATTAGTTTTCCCAACTATCTAGGGGCAAAATGTAGTGAAAAATTGAAGTTTTCATTCGAAAAGATATTACATTTCTTTCCAAAATTGGTTGAGGAAACATGCATCCTGATCATATGTGATGGTGAATGATAGTCCAAAGGATTTCCAAACATGTCAAAAGAATAGATCTAGGTTTTGTTGGGATTTAATATGTTTCTTTTGAGGAACAAGTAATGGCATATTGAGAATCAACACACCACTAAAAACACATTCATATTTATGGAATTTCATAGGAATACTAGAAATAAAATCCATCAAAATGGATCACCAAGTTTGGGAAGGAATTGGGAGAATTTTATACAACCGAAGATCATGGTGTGCAGGCTTGTGTTGACTAAAAAAGTTTCAACAATGAACAATAACATCAACCTATTTGGCATAGAGGGAAAGAATAAGTGTGTGTACAAATCCTAAAGTGTTTTATTAGTGCCAACATGACCTCCATAGAGAGGAGAATGTGACTATTGGATTATCATGATCTTAGCCTTAAAATTGGGCATGCAACACTATTTCATACTACCATCTATTTTTTATTGTATAATCAAGAAATGGAGTGTGATTGATAGTAGTGGGTTGTTGGAGAGCAGAGAAGATGGTACCAAAGTAAGCCTTAAAATAATATGTGTTCTTTCAATCATGGTTTGGTAGTCACTTGGATGTCCAAAATATATAAGGTATGCATAGGAACAAGACTAAGAATATCAACAACCTAATTAGTACAACCTTCCTTATATTTGAGCACAAAATGAAACTATTGGATGTAGGTAGCCCACTTAATATGTCACTCATCTTGGATCTTAGATAAGGAGTTGATAAAAATCAAGGGATGATGGTCTATGTGAAGGATCGTTTCCTTTCCTAACATATGGTTCCTCCAATGCTTTAATCTCTATAAAAATTCATAAAAATCCTTGTTGTACATGTGTTGTAATTGAATTTTGAAACTAAGAAATTTTCAAAATAATGTCACGGGATGACCTCCCTATTTATCTATGGATCCAATGGCATAGAGAGGAATCACATTCAATATCAAACATAATAAATGTTTCAAATTATTGGAAGATGGATTCTCTCTAGAGTCCAATCTAATTAGAGATGACATGTAAGGGATGGGCTAGCTTATAGAAATAAAAAATGAACTTGCAATATAATTTTACACCACCTAGGAAGCTTTTGATCTCATCCACAATGTGGGATAAAGGTCACTTCAATAGGGTATATATATTATGATTATCATGCTTGATACCCTCTATTGAAATCAAGAAACCCAAATAAGTAATAAATCATTCTCCAAAAATGATTTTTTTAAGATTAACCTAAATTTTATTTGTGTGTAAGATGTCTAACATTTGGAAAATATAGTTGACAAGATCATCTCAAGGACAACTAAATATTTGAATGTCATCAAGATAGATAATGAAAAAAACCCTATATGGAGATGAAAAATATCATTGATGAGTCTCATTAAAATAGTTGGAACATTAATGAGGCTAAAGGGCTTAACCAACCATTCAAAGAGGCTAAACATATTCTTCAATTTTGTTTCCTATAATTCGATCCCTAATTCCATTCTTGATAATAACCTAAGGTAAAATCCAACTTGGTAAAATAGTAAGCTTTAGCCAAATGGTCTAGCAAATCCTTAAGACAAGGAAAGGGATATTCTTTTTAAAATTAGCTTATTCAACGCCCAATAGTTTCTCACTAACCACCATTTTTGTGACTCCTTGGGAATTATGAATGCTAGTGACCTACATGTGAGGTGCTAGGCCTAATTTTTTCGATGCTCAAAAGTGCCTAAATTTGTTTGTCAATCTATGTCCTCCCAGTTGGGGCAAGACGATAAGTAAATGCATTTGCAAGCGTTATGACCCAAAGGGAGTATATATAGGTTCATATAATATACATTTAACCCTAACAATAGGAAGAAGGGAGGAATTTGAGGACTAAATCAATTTCATGTTGGATATTCCATGGAGGGGGTAGTCTTGATGATTGTAAGGGAGTTTAGTGGTTGATTATTCTAATTATTTTCTTCTTGGATGATGCAAATGTGAAATAATTTATAGAGTGTCACCTTCTCTACAGTGCCATTTCCAAATAGAGAGGTTCTATCATAGGTGTGGCTTAGTAATGAAAGAGATATTTGTGGCCATCTTTAGTGGGGGTGTAATACCTCACATAAGAGTCATAATAGGTGATGTAACCAAATTTATATGGCTTACCCATTAGCAATTATGCATAATATAGGGGGGTGACATGACATAGAACATTGCATTGGAAAATTGGTCAATAGCAAAGGTAGATTCACATTTTTGAGAAAAAAAAAAAAGTATTTACCACCTCCATTCACACAATATAGGAAATAAGGATTGGGGGGGGGGAGTTATTGGAATATTTAATTCTATAACAAAGTGATAGAGACCAAATTCATTAGACTACCATTATTGAGAATCTTCTTAGTCATATGATCTTTTCTTTGGTAGTTTTGAGTAAATAACAACTCATAATATGGAGGTGCATAAGTTCATTTCATGATATTGATTTGAAGATATGGTTTAGTAGGGTTTGAAATATTGATGACATTGTCAGGAGGGGAAGAATAGGGGAGAGCAGTTTGTGGTTCAAAGAACAACACCTTAACAAAGAATTGGCATTGGAGGGTATGGCAAGTGGTAGTGTTATGAGAAGCGGTGTTATGAAAACTACAATAATGTCTAAGTGGTAGGGGGCTGAAGATGAAGGGGATGGAAAGGTCTCAGGAGAGATAATTTGTATATATGAAAGAAGAGATGGAGAACAAAAATAAAAATAACTTTTCCTAGTTTCTTTTATATTTCCAAAGTATTTTGAAAAGCCAAAAATAGAGAGAAACTATATACCAATGCTACTTCATTTTAAAAGGAGGTAATAAACTAGAGTTAAACTTAATGATAAGTACCTCTTTGGGGTTATAAATGAAGAATTGCACCTAGAGCTTGCAAAATAATTGAATGTATTGTTGGAAGGCCTAGCTAGAAAGCTATTGAAGTTGACATCATCTGGAAAAAAATCATTTGCTATAGATAGGGGGATAGAAGCACTCGCAAAGAGTAGTGTAGAATGCATTTCAATTGGTGACAGCACAACAACATAGTTGAAATTCCTTCTCATTAATTTCAACACAAAGAGAACCATCTTTGGCCCACATTTCTTGAGTATTGTGGAGGTGATAAGAGGCCAAGGTGATCTTATAAAGGTCATATTTGTGCTTAAAATAAGTGGAGAAGATCCTAATCTAGTCATCCACTTGTTTTTCGTCTAATGATCCTACAAACTAAGGGAGAGTCACCTTACGATCCCAATGCAAGCTAGAAGGATGTGTTGGTTTGATATGTTGATCTCCATGTCTTCCACCTAAGCAGCAAGAACTTCAAAAAACTACTACTACTAGAAAAAATGTTATTATTTTTGGAAAATTTGAATCTACATATCTGTGAAGGACACTTCCTTAATTAAGTTCATTATATAAAACATATTGTCAATTCAAAAAAAATTATAATGTGTGAAATTTGTGTGTTGTTCATTTAAAAACAAATTATGGTGTATGAGTCATTCTTACCCTAAAAATAATCCTTTACTATGGTTGTGTTAAAAGAGTGTTAAAAGAGTTGATCCCTATTAGATCGTGTCTATGGAAGGGCCCTCTTGCTAGCCTTGTAGGAGGCAAGATGACACTAAGAAATATGGAATATGACAAACATATAATCCTTCTATTAAGCAAATGTAAAAAGAAAATCCATCTAATATATAATCTACCTCATTTTATACATAAACTTGATATAAAGTAAGTTTATAAAATAGGGAAAAATAGGGACGATAAAGTTTTACCATGTCTTCATTGATTTAATAATTTCTTTACCATATATTATAAATATATATAACAGATCCTAATTAATGTTTTTCTTTTTGTAGTGCCTTGTTTTTTTTATCTTTAGAATAATGGTATATTTTAACTATAAATAACATTTAATCAACCTATTTAAAATGTTAAACTTTTAAAAACTTAATTAATATTTTTGGTTTTTCATAGTTTTGATTCTTGTATATTTAAAATAAGTGTATATTTTAACTATAAATAACATTTAATTAACCTATTTAAAATGCTAAACCTTTAAAATAATTTGTAACTTAAAAAAAATCTTTAGATCATGTAATTCTTCTAAATACTTATATATTCAAATTTAAAATAAATATACATTGATCATAATAAAAACTTTAATAAGTCTAATTTTATTATGGTCCAAAGAATAGAATATCTATCTAAATGGAGAGATTGAAATGACCATATAAACTTTCCTTGTAATTAAGGATTGCAGTCAACTTAGTTATAAGGCATTCAATTCCCCATCTGATCCTGGGTGGCACGGATCATTACAACAAAAATTCTTGTTAGATGAGAATAGCACACCCTTGAAGCAAAATTTTGTTTTTTTATCATGTTCGGCCTTCATTTTATCTCTTTCTGTTGAGAGATCTTCGATCTTTTGTTGCATATAACGAATGTAATTAACAGTTTCAAGCACTAGGTCTGACTCTGCACGTTTTCCTGTACATCAAGAACATGAATAAATTAATAAAAAAACACTCACGTGCACTGTTGATGCTTCTAACAAAAGAAACCCTAAACAGAAAAATATACCCGGACATGAATAAAATAAAAAAAAAAAACCTCACGTGTACTGTTGATGTTTCTAACAAAAAAAACCCTAAACAGAAAAATATACCCGGACATGAATAAGATAAAAAAAAAAAACCTCACGTGTACTGTTGATGTTTCTAACAAAAAAAACCCTAAACAGAAAAATATACCTGTATATTTTCTTCTGGAAGCAATGATCTCAGCGTCGAAAAGAGCGTTTTCAAATCCTTCCGCCTCTGTTTTTCCACCATGTTGTGGTTCCATCTTTTCTCCGTTGGGGCGGCGCGCATTACTCGATCCCAAGAGAGACCATGAATTGGAAGGCTGGAATTGCAGATGGGCGGCATTAAAGAGCGATGAGCCAAAAGGTCGTGATGATCGGCTGCGTTTCCAAAGTTGCAGCTGTCGACTGAATTAGATTTCGGGGCATAATGGATACTATAAGTGGGGGGATATTGAAGCATTTGTGTCGACATGGGTGGATTGCAACCGGAAACACTTACGACATCAAACTTATCATCGAGACCGCTAGAAGAGAGAAATATTGAATGCAACTCAGAAGGAATGCTCATATTTAAAAGTAAAATGCAGATGTATATATAAATTTTAGAACGAACGAGTAAATCTAAGGGTAAGGTTAAGAAACTATTGCTCGCAATTTTGCAAAATAAGGAATGGGTCCGTGATCTTCTGCAATGAGATTAGGGTTTGATTGCTTCCGCCTTTTCAGTTCAAGAGCGAGATCTCGAATCCTGATAAATAATTGGGTATCGCAAGAACAACTTCAGACTTTGGGACCCTGATCAGATTGATCATTTCAGAAGATCCTCAAATATCAGCAAAGAGAAGATCTTCCAAGCGTTCTACTGGATGGAAAACGGTGACAAAGCAATATGATGCGAAAATTATTTATATTGTAAGCTTTACAGAACGTAGTGCAGCGTAATAATTGAATAAGAGTAGGAATATCTTTCTCATTATAACATTTTTAAAATAGTTGAAACGTACATCACCATCCGACAAAACCGACGCCTACAAGTCAGAATGCCCTTCAATTTTAAAGGGCATAAAGGGTTTCTTCATGAGCACATGCCATCTACATAATGATTTCTGGGTCCTGCCCAAACCTACTTCTCATGTACTCTTGCAACGTTATTTCCAGACACCATTCACACAAGTGACTGACCACTTGTCATGTACGCTCGTGAGGTTATTTCGAGAGACCAATCTCTACACTCACTAAGCTTGATACAACCCATTGATATAAATTCCTGTAATTTACTGGTTAGAATCATGCACAGCAGAGAACGACAACAAAATCATAGAAAAACACAACGCTTCGTCCAAATTAGTCTGACTATGTATCTCTGAACGACAACAAAGTGGTGACCTTGGAGATTATGTATCTCTGAACATTAGATTGACTCCAACAAAATAATGATAAAGTATGTCCCAGAAGAGATATGTCAATTATGGTACATGCATTACATAATCTTAGAGCATGTGAATTTGATGCTGCAACTCGAATGTCCATTCATTATCCCTTTCCACAGCATTGAAATGAGTATTATAAATTTGATTGGAGTTATCATATACATTAAATTTCATTTAAAATTGGGTAGCTCGGAGTTCCAACCAATTTATTAATATCTCTTTGCTTATATGTAAAAATTAAGAGTGTTTTAAAAATTTAAGAAATTTCTCTTTGCTTATATGTAAAAATTAAGAGTGTTTAAAAATTTAAGAAATTTGTTTTAAAATATTCTTCTTCTATTTTTCTTTATCTATTTCAATTAATTTTTTAAACAAAATTTAATTAAAATTATTTTATATATAAAATAAATATTAAATATCAATTTTATATTAAATTTTGTGATTAGAATTATAAAGATAAAAAAAAAATTATATATAAAAATTAAAATTTTTAACAATTCATACACATATATATTCTCCTTAAATTTAGCATGTTATAGTATTTTTAATATCATGGATATTTTGCATAATAATTTCTTCTGGACTAAGAAGTCAAGTTTATATGTGTGTTTTTTAAAGCAAAATTATAATACTATATTTTAATATATTATAATTTATATATAGTACAACTTGAGTGGACTTAATAGTTAAAAATATATAACTCTAAATTATAATAATAATAATAATAATAATTTATTTTCAAGATTAATCTTCAAGATTAGAGTTAACCACCTCCTTATAATATATTCATTTTCTTTTATCCTCTAATTATTTATCGCACCATAGATTTTCCTTAAATTTAGCTTGTACAATATTTTTAGTATCATCAGTATTCTGCATAATAAGTTCTTCTCTTGATTAGTTGGTGATTTTGGCTAGGGTATGAAGAAATTTTGGGGAGCCTCTTGCCATCCATGTTGTTTATCTTGTTCTTGTACATTAAGTACCTAATCATAGATGTGTTCTCAATGGGGAAAGACGTGTTTCTATGAGGAGGATAGGATAAGGTGTATTGCCTTTAATTTTGATATTATAAGCTATAAAATTCTTTTGGATCTCCTCTATCTTTATCCAGGATTCTCGAGAGATAATGCATCCCCAAAATTCACATCCATAAAGATAACATGAGCAAAAAGAGTCTCAAAGAGGAGCTTTTTCTTATCCCATAGTCAAAGGTCTGCTAATTTACAATTATTTTCAAGCCCATAATAATCTTTCCACCCTCCATTTATCCTTTCCTCAATGTTATAGTTCTAATTGAGCTTGTGATGAATATCAGTTCCAATATACTTGTATGAAGGAACTTCCTCCGAGATTTTATTGTCATATACAAAAATAGCATAAGTGATCTTCTTGGATTTAATGATCATAACCTTCATTTTGTCAGTGTTCAAACTCATACATGTACTAGAGTAGAAGTCATTGAGGATTCTAAGCTACTTACTAAGGTTGTAGGTGTAACTTTCCCTAGCTTAACTGAGGAACATTAATATGCGAAATACACATAAAATTGAAATTCTTATTTCTAATTCATTTTGCACGGATTTAACTAAATTTTGATGCCCATAATTAAATGCATCTATAACATTCTAAATGCATGTGAATGTAGCTAATAAATAATCTATAACAACACATCAAACCATTCTCATTCAGAGAGTAAAATGCACAGTAATAATAATCATAAGAAGAAAAAAAAGATAATAGATAAACACTTATCTTTAAAAGAAAGTTTGTGCAACCAGCTGCTTGGGAAGGATGTTCCACCCAACCATAGACTTGTTGTTCCATATCTCAATAGAAATTCACCCCCGATATGGGGCTAGGAATCCACAAAACAAGGGTGCCTCACAGAGTCCCCTCACAGCTTAATATCCCACAACCCACTGGTATTCTCCTACAGTTATCCAAAAATTCCTCCATATCTCTTCATCTTGACCTTCCCAACCCAAGGAATGTACCCCTTCAATTATCTCAGTCCATCGAGCATCCCATTCACTTATCAAGGTATCTTTGGCACAAGTAACCATGAATCTCTCTGTTGGAAACTCAATGGAACTCACTATCAGGAAAACTACCAGGAAGACAACAACAAACACTTTTTTTTACAGTGCAACTCACACAAGAGTTCACTCTTTAGTCTTGACAACCTGGTTCTTCATTTTCTAGCTCCAAAACTCTCCAAAAATGCTCCATAATGCTCCATAATCCATCCATCCTCCCTGCTATATCTCTAGTGCTATTTTTCCTTGTTCTTTGTTGTTGTTCATGCCCAAACTGAATGTGAAAAATTGTTTATTCTCCCCATACGAATTTCCTCTATTTTCCCAAGACAATTTACTTCTCACTCTGCCCAATGTTGATTGTATTACATCCTCATACTTCCAATAACTATGGAAGTGACTTATACACCCACCCCCTAACAAGTATTTAATGATTGGGCTCTCATACACTCAAACAAAAAATACATGGTTTCCTCAAATGATAATAAAATTCAAAAATATGGGTTTGCTTTAATACACATAAACCATTTCCCCTTTGGACCCCTCTTACACATTCCTAGACATTCATCTCTCTTGTGGATTCATCATCCCTCATCTCTGTCCATATTCCTAGCAACTGGTATCACATTATATTTATTAAAATCAGAAATACATTTTGCATATTACACCGCTTATCCATAGCCATATTTGTATCTACATTATTCATTAATTAAAATGGGAGTTATAGTAGAGATATTAGAGTGGATATTTCTTTCCATAAGAACAATATCATCGCCATAGAGAAGAAGGACAATTACTATACTAGCAAGAGTTGGTCCAACACAACCTAACTTGTCAATATAAATGCCAAAAAAAGTACAGGATAGGGGACAACCTTGCTTGACTCCTATATTGCAATTAATTTCTTCTAAACAACCCTCGGTGCTCCTAAGCTTGGAAATAATGTTCTCATACAACCTTACCACAACAGCTCTCAGCCTGAAGGGAACTTTTATCTCTTCTAACCTATTCCAAAGGTTGGTCCTATGCACAATATCAAAATCTTTCCTAAAGTCAATGAAACAAAAAGTGATATTGTTTTTATTATTGTGACACTTCGCTACAATGATCCTAAGTGTGATAAGGTGGTCCACATTTAAATGATAACCACTAAAACCAACCTGAACTTTAGCTCTATTTTCATTTCTTTCTAGCCATATGTTTATCTTATTTTCCAAAATACTTCCATATATCTTGGATAAAATGGAGCTAATCATAATGGTCCTATAATTATAGGGATTGATTTTATCCCCACTTTTTAAAATAGGTACAATGAGGCTTTGAGTCCAAGGTTTAGGGAAGCCTTAATTGACTGCTAAATTAAAGAGTTTGTGTATGTGAGGGATCAGAATAGGCCCTCCAATTTTTAAAATTTCAGCTTGGTAGCCCTTGATGTCCTTAGCTTTCCCGTTTGCAAGTCATTTAACCCCGAACTTATGTCTTATGTAGAAACTTTTGAAATTTTGTCCAGGATATTACGTGATTCGTAAAGATTTTTGAGGTAGGAATTCTAGTTTGTCAAGGGAATCATAGCATTTTCTTTAGTTTTGCGAGTTAGAATTTACCTCCAAAATTTCTTTGATTCTATTGATTTATATTTATGTAGTGCCTTTTTACATTTTAATTTGAGCTTTATATCTATTAATACTATCAAATTGCAAGGACTCATTAGAGGCATTCATAATGGATTTTCTAGAAATTTTACACTCACTATCATACCAAGGGTTGGAAATTCTATTCTTATTTTTACACAACACTTCGATAGAGAATCTTTTTTATGGAAGTAGAGAGGGTTGTTGTAAAATTATGATAGATGTCTTCAATATTTTTCTTATATGATACAATATTTAATTCATTGTTTAAGTCCTTTAAGAAGAGATCATCTTTTTTTTCAAAAAGAAGATGTCTTTGGTTACCAAAGTTATCTTCAAGGGAGGTTTTGTGCATGATAAATTTTAGAGTTGGGGTTAAAGGTCTATGATCAAAGTCAAGGTTATGGTCATTTCAAAGGTCAAAATTTACTATTTGGCTGTAAACATGGATATTCAATATCACATGATCCACGACACTACTACCCATCCCATGAATACAAGTAATATGATTATATTTAAGCCACTTCATTAAACCATTGCAAATGATTAGATCTTGAGAAATGAAAACATTGATTATCTCAATACCATATAAATTATCAGTAGCTAGTCACAGAGGATTGGGGTTACAATTGTTGCTTAAGATAATAGTTTGATTAGTTGTAGTTCTAGCATTAAAGTCTTCTAGCATGAGAATATTACTTTCATTACTCAGAATGTAAATACCTTGATCTAATCTTTTATAGGAACATTTTTTTATCTAGATTTTTTTTTATATAAAAGGTAGAATTAATAGGTGCAAAATAACAAATTTCTATATACATATTCTCAACATTGATATATGAAATATCCATCCAAATGAATTTATTGAGAGGGTATTTTTTATGAAGATGAATGTGAGGATAAATGTGTGTTCTTATGTAAAAATATATGCCTCTAACCCCCATACGAGAGGATTTATTGTTCCATACAGATTACAATATAAATCTGTCTATGTTAGGGACCTTGGATTTCTCATGCTCCCAAATTCAATCAAAAATATAATATCAATTTTACTTGGGATCCAACTTAATATAAACCCTTTGTTCCATGAAAATCCTTAATAGTTCCAAGAAAGAATTTGAAGTGTTTCAAATTACATAAGTTACATTTAAATTTAGTGTAATAAGTTAATTTAAATGGTTAAAAGTTGTAAATAGAAAATATAAAATTTCATGATCAAATTCCTCAAGTCGCTACCTCTACCTACCTATATGACTCTATATGACCATGACCTACCTATATGACCATGACCAAGACTTGTCATTACAAAAGGAAAAAAATTACGGGACTTATCATTACAAAAGAAAGAGAATTACGGTAGCTCTCACAAAATAGAGAAAGCCCAACTTTTTGTCCAACCAAGCATAAACAACAAAGAAAAATAGTCATATGAATTCTACAAGGATTATTCACATATCATTTTATAGTTAAATT
>ML792736.1:271975-294293 GCA_009831015.1 Picea engelmannii
CATGTGATTATTTTCTTGTTGTTTTATGTCCTCTTCTTATTATGGTTATAGTTTTAAATAAATTTATTCTTCTTCACCACTCTATATTGTTTTCATATTTATATGCCATTTCTATAGCTCCAAACCACTTAATATGAAAAACATTAGGTTTTCCATAGGTATATTTATGAGAGTCTTATAATTATGAGAGCCATGTATCACTTTAATACCAAATAGTGTAAGGTATGCATACTGTGCCTCCTCTATTACACTTTGTGGAAATCAATCAAGTAATGCTCTCTACAAAATATGATTGTTATGCAATTAAAATATTTAAGAAAATATAAATACTTCACAAAATAATATATATATATATATATATATATATATATATATATATATATATATATATATATATAGGAAATCACTTTATTCATTCTCATTATCCACATAGTAATATTTGAAATATATGTGTCTCCGCACCTTAATGGTTCGCATCCCTTCTTTGTCATCTAAAATTATCTAAAAATCAGTAATCTTAATTGTTGCAATAGTATAATTCCAATAAATCTTCTTCTTACTTGGGTTCTTATTATCATCCTCTTAAAACTTGCCAAAACCACATGCCTCTTAAATGGATTTGGTGTAGCTCTTAGCATTCAACCCATAAACATACAACCTAATATTTTCACATTTATAGATGTGTATGGAATCAACACACAAATGAAATATATAATGATTATTCATAATAAACATAGTTAGTAGTTGCAAACTTAACGAGAACTCTACATAGTTTTCATTATTTTAGGGGTCACATTTTTTACCTCATTTTGAAAATTTGTGCTACCCGTAGCACCCCCTTCTTTTTAGGTGGTTTTTTGATATTCTAAATTTTTTTATCCATAATGTGTCAACATTATTTTTTTTAATGCTTATTTTTTCAACTATTTTCAAATTTGTCTAAATTGTTATTTTTTTTTTCAATGGTGTTTTTAATCATTTTTCCATGTTTTTTTCAATGTTAAAAATGTTGTATACCATTTACTTTTTCGAAATTAAATTTTTTCATATAATTATGTCTCCTTAATTAATTTATGGTTCCATACTTTTTAAATGTAGTGGAAAATGTTATTTTTAACACATTGTTTTACCTTTACTTCAATACATAGGAAATAATTGTAGTTAAATAACACTATTTTAAAATATTTAGCAAAAAATATCTACATTTTAAAGTCATGTATAATAAAAAAAAAACCTATACATTTTGGAAGTTATCCATTTAAAATAACATGTCAAATAAAGTATTTTTATGCACATAATTGAACAAAAAAAGTGAAAAAAAAAAACATTTTTTTTCCATATTTTATAAATTTGAAGTAAAAAAATGACAACATTTAATGCCATTTTCCCTAGTATATTGATCTAGGAGGATCTAAAAGGACAAAATTTAAAGTCCTCAAGTCTTAGAGAAAATGACACTAAGTCAAAGAGCTCATTGAGAAGTTTCCAAAGGCGAAAATGGCACCTCAAATGGAGCTTGGATGACTCGACATTCGTACAGGTAACGTCAGGATGACGTCAGTATGTCGACATGGGAGCACGAGAGGTTGCCATGTGGCATACCGATTTGGAATTTTTGGGTTGCCAAATGGCCTAATGGGAAAGTGACATGTCGCACTCCCAGGAGGTGCCACATGGTATCACCCAAAGGCTTCCATGTGTCCTATCGTACAACATAGTCATTGTACAGTCGACATCTTACGTCAGTAGTGACTGGGTAGAGGCAACCAACCACAGAGTGCCACGTGGCCCAATAACAGGTGCCATATGGCACCCTATGGATGCCAAATGTGTAACGACCCTAGTTGGATAAATGTTTAAGAAATTATAAAGTAAAACTAACTAGGGGATTAATTGTGTTAACAAAGTATTAATTAAACAATGATGATTTAATGATATTAATTAAGGGAGTTATTAATTAATTAAATGATATAATTGTAATTAATTAATCAATAATTTAACTACAAACTACATTAATAACTTACGTAATGGATTTAATAGATTAATGGTATATATTATAAAATGGTTGCGTATACAACAAGGGATAACATAAGAATCCCGAGAAGATAATAGAATTAATGGGAATGGATAAGGGTAATAAATGGGTTAGGTAGGGAGTTAATGGGGGAGGAGTGTCGGTGAAGGAGGGATAAGGAAGGAAAGGAGTTGGAGGGGAGGAGGATTCTATGGGAGTTGGCCATGGATTTTGGGGGAGCTCTGAGTATTGCAGAGAGGGAGGTGAAATTTTCTGAGTGGCATTGACACAGTGGACCGGAGTTGTTGGGGGTTTTGGGCACGGAGGGCTAGGATATCCGTTGATATCCTGGGGCTAGGGAGCTACCTAGTCGGGAGGGAGGATGGTTTTGGGTAGTGTTTTCCAGAAGCGGGAAGGAAGCAAGCGGGGGGCAAACACAGGTTGATAGCATCAGGTTCAGGTAATTACCAAGAATTATGCATTGTTTTGTATAAAAATTTGTTATTAAATTTTATTATTATGATGAATTTGATTGTGAATGTGCTAATGAAGTAACTTTTAAATTTTACTATTGTGTTGTAATTCAATGGTTGTTTAAATTAATTCAGCCATTACAAAATGAGGGCTAGGTTGAGGAAAAATCAAAACAAAGAATCTAGCCACCGAACCCGGTGGCCAGACCGACTAGCGGTCAACCACCTCCAGCAGTCACATCATGAGTTTGACATGAGTTCTATAATTGTCGGAGGTTCAAGACAAAGATTGTTATACACACTCACACACACACATAATCATTACAACAAATGGATCTGAAACCTTAACATTTATTGCGAAGAAACCAACAAGTTAAATGTGGCAACGGAAACTGTCAAATCAATCGGCATGGATTTTTTTAAACGACTCAACCCATATATACATATATATTGTAACAAGAACCCAAAAGGGGGAGGCTCGCGGGTTTAACCCCGGGACCTCCCCCCTAACATTATATGTGTGTTACCAATGAACCAAGGGTGAGACTTGGTAAATTCCACCCCCAAAATTGTATTTAACGTTTCGTTAATCATCCGCCTAGAAGGAGGATTTGTGGTCTAGGAGCAGGCATGATTTTGTATGTAGGAGAATTTATTGCAGGGTTGTACGATTGTAGTTGGGCATGCAAAATGAGGAAGAGAGCCCATAAGGTTCCTGGGAGTGATAGTGACATAATATGACGATTTGATAGTCATGTTTACACAATTTCTCGCCATAAATCCACTGGTGTAGTCAGAATTTGGATCTGAGCAGCAGATTTTCAAGGAATTTTAGGATTTGAGATATTTTCATGTATTTATGTCAATTTTTTTTTAGATAATATAAAGGCCTCTCCAGTTATAAGTAGGCCTGGAGACATATTCCATTGTTGGGACGAACTTTGTTATCAAGCTTTGTATTATTTTCTTCTTTCTAGTCATTTCTTCATATTTATTCCTTCTTTATTTATGTTGCACATAAGCTTTCTATGTGCTCTTTAATGCAATTCATGTGAATGTCATAGAATAAAATATCCTGGATCATGTTAGTATCAGGGTAGTGTTCTTTGACTTGAATTATGAGTGTGAATGCTTACTAGGGACAATATCAAAGAGGGTGAAGGAAAACTTGAGACTTTCAACCTAGAGATTGGACGTGCAACTCGAATAAAGAAAATGGGGGATGAAGAACTTCATACAAAGTATGAAAAGAATTTTCACAGGTCTTTCTACTAGATGTCAGACATGGTAGAAAAATTGTTTGAAGATTAGGAAAAGAGAGTGGCAAAGAAATAAAAAAAGAAGAAGGATAAAGCAAAGGATGATGTTGCAAAGGACCAAGGAATTGGAGGAGACCCTCCTGAGCCTCCATCTCCATATTCAACTTCAAGATCTTCTTCTTCCTCCCATTCTCGTCATTCTAATTTTCATCAGAATGCTTCTAAAAAACCATTATTGAAATTAGATGTCAAATTTAATTTGTCAATGTTTAATGGGGAAGCTAATGCAGATAAGTTAAATAATTGGATTAGACAGATCAAGGTTTATTGTCGTGTATAGTAGATAGAAGAGGAAGAGGTGAAGATCTGGTTGGCTTCTCTTCAGCTGGAAGGCACAACCCTGGTATGGTGGGAGAGTAAAATTTACAAAGGTAGCAAAAATAATATTAAATTCCTTTCTTCGTGATCTGAATTTACTTATGCATTGAAAAAGAAATTTTATCCATTGGGTCATGTATAAAAATCCATGATGGAATGGAAAAATTTGAGACAGTGTAAAGGTTAGAGTGTTCATAGTTTCACAGAAGAGTTTAGGAAAAAGGAAATTGCATTGAATGTTCCTTTAGACTCTCAAGAGACTTTGATGAAATATATTGGTGCACTTCATAGATACATTCATCACACATTATTGTTGTTTAACCCCACTAATCTAGATGAAGTGTGTGTGCAAGCAACTCACCTTGAAAGAGGGGGAAAGAATGTACAAGAAGATCACATAAATAATCCTTCGAAGTTCCAAAACAACAAGTTCAAAGGAAAAGTAAAGGGGAAAAAGACAGCCACAACAAAGAAAGAGGAAGGAGAATCATCTTGCACTCATTGCAAAAAATATGGGCATGATGACGAGCATTGTTGGAAACTACATCCAAAGTTAAGACCAAACAAATTTGGTGGTAAAGGGAAGCCAAAAACCATTGCTACGGTGCAACAAGACCTAGGTTCTTATTCAGGTGATGAAATGAAAATAAAAGCAGTTAGATTACAAGGTAAAGTTTCCTCCCATGTTGGTTCAAGTTCTATAATTCCATCTCATGAAATTTAAAAGAAGAGAAGTGAACGTTTTCACATCAAAGTAGTAGCCAAACATAATAAAGTGGATACTTTGTTTGATCCAGGTTCTCAAGTTAATTTGATATCTGAAGTGATTGTTAAAAATTTGGGCTTGGAGACAATATCTCATCCAAAACCTTACCCTCTTGGTTGGGTGTGTGGCGATGCAAAACTTCAAGTTACTAGGAAGTGTAGAATATTGAAATGTGTTATTGCTTCAAATTTGGTAGATGAGGTTGAGCTTGATGTGATCCCACTTGATGTATGTGGCATTATCTTGGTAAGTCCCTATTTGTATGATATGAATGTTATTGTTGGGTATGTGTTATATTATTTTGCCTTGGGAAACATGTCGCATTTTTGCCTCGTTTTTCATGTTGCCTCGATTTTTGTGTCCATTGTTGAGTGGTTTTTTGGCACATGGTTTTTGTCGATGGTTTTCTATTTCTGGTTAAGGAATTAGGGTTGTTGACTAATCCATGTCATTGGGTTATGGTTTTGGATGTTGATGGCTCCTATATGTATATTATATTGTAAACAATGTATCACTATGAATGAATATAGATATGTTGGTTTTCCCGGTTTGGGTTTCTAGGGGAAAAATATGTGTGTTATGTTTGTATTTTTCATTGTATCTTTTTTGCTCTTTTACTGAAAATATGTTTGCAGTAAATATTGTACAAGGTTAATATCATTTTCTTTCCACCGGAGAAAAAATACCATCTCACAAAAGGTGGTGTGGAATACATTGTTAGAGCTCATAGTATGAATAAATTAACTCTTGTTAGTGCAGGGCAGATAAAGAGAGCCACCAATTCTATCAACAGATTTGTGCTCATGGTTTTGAAAGAAAAATATCCTGATAAATCTAATGTTTTTGATGATTACGATCCTTCTAATAAAGATGAAATGATTGATTTTATTTCTAACTATGATGATTTTTTTTAGGAACCAAAAGGATTGCCTCCCAAGATGGAGATTCAGTATGAAATATAGTTGCACCAAGATGCTCCCTTACCAAAAATTGGCATGTACAGGATTTGTGTGCTCATAAATGAGGAGATCAAGAAGCAAGTGCAGGACTTTCTTGAAAGAGGGGCCGTCAGACGAGGCTCTTCTCCTTGTGGCTCTCTGATAGTACTCGAGCCAAAGAAACATGGCACATGGAGGATGTGTGTGGATTTGTGTGCATTAAACAAAATAACGGTGAAGAATCATTACCCCTTTCCTCATATAGATGAATTATTGGATCATTTGAAGAATGTAATGTACTTCACTAAGTTGGATTTGAGGAGCGGCTACCACCAGGTTAGAATCGCATAAGGTGATGTGTGGAAGATTGCCTTCAAAACAAAACAAGGTCTATTTGAATGGATGGTAATTCCATTTGGGCTTTGTAATTCCCCAGGGACATTCATGTGTGTTATGAATAATGTCTTTAGTCCTTTCATAGATGACTTTTTGATTGTGTACATATATGACATTCTTGTATTCAGTAGGACTTGGAATGAACATGTAATGCATGTAAAGAAAGTATTGGATGTCCTTACAAGAGAAAAGTTGTATGTAAAATTGTCAAAGTGTGAATTTGACAAAACCTCGTTAGTTTACTTGGGTCATATTGTAGGATGTGGTGAACTAAAAATAGACACCTCCAAAGTTGAAGTTATTGTAAATTTGCCTAAGCCAACATCAGTTATAGAGGTTAGGATATTTTTAGGGGAAGTTTAGTACTGGAGAAAGTTCATTTCTAACTTCTCCTTTGCATGCTTTAACCAGTGTGAAGCAGGTCTTCCAGTGGGGAGGAAGAAAACAAAAATCCTTCGACACTTTGAAGGAAAATATCAGTACCGCACCAGTGTTGTCTCTACCTAACCTACAACAATATTTTGAAATTGAGACTGATGTCATCACATATGCCATGGGAGCAGTCATGATGCAATAGTGTAACCCCATTTTCTTTCATTCTAAAATGTTTTATAAGGTTGTTTGTAATTATCCTACATATGACAAAGAACTATATGTGTTGGTACAAAGCGTGAAGAAATGGAAACACTACTTGATGGGGAAGGAAATGATCATACACATTGATCATCAACCCTTACAATACCTCTAGTCACAGACCAAGATTCAACAGTCAAGGCACTACAGGTGGATGGGATTCTCACAACAGTTCCATCTAGTTATTAGATACAAGAAGGGCATCAACAACAAAGTTGCGGATATGCTTTCTAGATCTCTTGTTTCTGCATCTATTGTTTTGAAAAAATCTTCCTTAGCTCATGTCAATTATGTTGAATAGTGTGCTAATGATGAATATTTCAAAGATGTATATGAGAGGCTAATTTGTGGTTCATAGGTGGAGAAATTTCATTTGTATGATAAGATACTCTACCATATGGACAAGCTTTGTATTCCTACAAATGAACGAGTGAATGTAATCAGAGAATATCACACTTCTATAATATCTGGGCATTTTGGGGTAGGAAAGACTTTAGCACATTTGCAGAGGCTTTGTTATTGGCGTCAAATGAAAGAAATTGTAACCAAATATGTAAATGGGTGTGTATTGTTCTCAACTTGTAAGCCCACTAAGAGAAAATTGGGGATGTTCCTTCTCATCCTTGGGAGAGCATATCCATGATTTTGTAGGGGGGTTACCTATGTCTAAAATAGGTCGTGACTACTTGTATGTGGTAGTGGATAGTTTTAGAAAGATGTGTATATTGATGCCATGTAACAAGAAGGTCACAGCTAAGCAAGTTGCTCACTTATTCTTCCAACATGTATGGGTTCATTTTGGGTTACCCACATCCACTATCTTCGATAAAGATTCTTGATTTTTAGGGGACTTTTGTACAATTTTATGGCAGCTCATGGACACTAAGTTGAATAGGAGTATGGATTTCCAACCACAAATCAATGGACAGAAAGATATGGTCAAAAAAATCGTGGTTCATTTTCTTCAAGGTTACTGCAAAAAACATCATAAACTTTGGGATGAGCAGTTGCACTATGTCCAGCATGCATACAACCAAGTGTTGCACTCTTCCACCCAGAGTTCACCATTTGAGACATGTTTTGGGTATCTACCTAAGAAAACCTTGGACTTGATGTTTGGGAAAGATGTCAACTCAAAAGAACAAAGAGATGAATACATATCCCACAAGTTCATTTATAGGATTCAGCAAGTACAACAGACATTCCAAGAATAGTTGGAAAAGTGTCAAGCATAGTACAAATCCTACCATGACAAGCACATAGTTGATCACCAGTTCGAGGTTGAGGATTAAGTATGACTTCACATCAGCAAATATCGGTTGAAGGGTGAAGGAAATAAGCTCAATCTCATTAGATATTGACCCTTCACCATCTTGGAGAAGATTGGCACAAATTCTTTTTGCCTAGATCTACCACCATATATGCAGATATACTCAGTTTTGAATGTAGAGAGCCTGAAACTCTATGAGACTCCAATGATCATGGACCAAAGGGAGAGTGTTTCAGTACCTTCAGTAGATGAGTTTTCTCCTAAGTACTTGGATGAGTTAAAGGAAGACATCATATTGGACAGAAGGACAAGGACTTCATGCAGAGGTTATGTTAAATATCTCTGAGTGGGACTTAAGGGAACACATCCAAGAAAATCACGATGGATCAAGAAGGGGAAAGTGAGGGAGAAATTCCCTCATCTATTTTTTCATTGATAAGGATTTTGGTGGTCCAAAAGCTTCTTAGTGGGGAGAAATGATTCAGGAGGATCTAAAAGGCCAAAAATTCAAATTCCTTGAATCTTAGCAAAAATGGAACCAAGTCAAAGAGTTCATCGAGAGCTTTCCAACGGCATAAAAAACACCTCAAACGGAGTCTAGATGACAAAGATATGGCCAATAAAAATTTTGGTCAACCTAGTCAAAGTCAACAAGGTGACTCAACATTCGTATAGAGGACGTCATGATGACATCAATATGCTAATATGGAAACATGATAGGTTGCCACGTGACATTCCAATTTGGAATTTGTGGGCTGCCAAATGGCTCGATGTGAAAGTGACACATGGCACTCCTAGGAGGCACCACGTGGCACCACCCAAAGGTTGTCATGGGGCCTACTGTACAGCACAGTCATTGTACAGTGGACAGCTTACATCAATAGTGATTGGGAAGAGGAATCCAACCACAGGGCACTATGTGGTCTAATCAAAAGGCACCACATGGCACCCCGTGGATGCCCAATGAGAGTTAGGCCAAGGAAAAATCAAAAAAAAGAATCTGGCCACTGAATTATTTGGCGGCCAACCGCATCCTCCATGCAGTAGTCACATCACGAGTTCCACACGAGTTCTAGAATTGTTGGAGGTTAAAGACAAATGTTGTTATATAGAGAGAGAGATATATAATGCCATCTCCACAAAGGATGGGGTGTCATACCCATACAGTGCTCGAAAAGGAGTCATACCAATGGACATATGGTAAGTGGTGTTGTAGAAATGCTACAATTGTTACAACAAACGAATCTGAAACCTTAACATTTATTACAAGGCAACTGACAACTTAAATGTGGCAACATAAAACATCAAATAAACTAGCACGGATTTGTTTTAAATGAATCAACCCATATGTACATATATAGTGTAACAAGAGCCCAAAACGTTGAGTCCCACGGGTTTGACCCCAACACCTCCCCCCTAACATTATATGTTTGTTACCAACGAACCACAAGTGAGACTTGGTAAATTCTTCCCCCAAACTTTTATTTAACGTTTTGTTAATCATCCTCCCAGGAGGAGGATCCACGGTCCAAGAGAGAGAATGATTTTATATGCAGGAGCATTTATTGCAGGGTCGTACGACTGTAATGGGAACGCAAAATGAGGTAGAGATACCAGGAGGGCCTGGGAGTGATAGTGATAGAATTTGACGATTTGATATTCATTTCTGCACAATTTCTCACCACAAATCCACTGGTGTAGTCATAATTTGGATCCGAGCAGTGGGTTTTCAGGGAATTTTCAGATTTGAGTCATTTCCATGTATTGATGTCAATTTTTACTGAGATAATATAAAGGCCTCTCCACTTAGAAGTGGGCCCAGAGACATAGTCCATCATTGGGACGAACTATGTTATCAAGATTTTTGTTATTGCCTTTTTTCTCGTCATTTTTTTTAGATTACTGAGAGGGGGGGTGAATCAGTAATAGAGCAATTTAATCTTTTTTCACCATAAATTCAAGTGTTATATCGATGTAGCATTATCATCCAATAGTTTCATAGTAAATAAACAATGAACAAATGAGAAATCACACACATACACAGTACACCAGTGTTTTACGTGGAAACCCAAAGTAGAAAAAAACCACAGAATGTTTTTTCTTATATGTCTTTTAAGAATGACATTCATTGGAAGCACCAACTTCCTTTGTTTTCCAGCTGCAACTGGAAGGAGGCTCCAACCCCTTAGTTTCTCAGGCTACAACTTAAAGGAAGCTCCAACTCCCCAATTCTCTGGCTACAACCAGAAGGAGGCTAAAACCCCCTAGTTTCTCAGGATACAACTTGAGGGAAGCTCCAACTCCCCAATTCTCTGGCTACAACCAGAAGGAGGATACAACCCTCTATGTTCTCTGGCTACAACCACCTATCCTTGCCCCATCCAACCGCCCTGAAATATAAGTGCGAAATGTAGAAACCGAATATGTCATTGAGAAACCTGTCACTGTATACTCATCAACTAATCTGATCTGATCTGATCACATATACCTCAAACACTATACCACAAGTTTGTACCTCAAACCAGGTGCTAGAACCTTACTGTTATACAACCTCTATCTGTACCAATAACTTCATCAACATACATCAACCAAAATCCCTCAAACATGAACCAATACTAAACTTCATTAGATCTTCCTCAGATCAACTCTACAACAAGCCCTAAACTTCCAAGAGGGCATCCAACAGATTTACAAGGAAAACCCTCAACTAGATTCATAAGTTCAACACTACACATATGAAAACCATAAATTTTTCTTCTTGTAGCGTTATGTTGCCACGGTTTTTCTCTCGTGGTTTTCTCCCGCACTTTTTCTGCCACGGTTTTTCTGCCGCGATTTTCCTGCCACACTTTTTGTGTCGCAGTTTTTAGGCCACACTTTTCCTCCCGCGGTTTTTCTGCCACACTTTTCCTCCTGCGATTTTCCTGCCGCACTTTTTTTGTCGCACTTTTCCTACCGTAGTTTTTTTTCCGCACTTTTCTTGCCGCACTTTTCCTACTACACTTTTTTCTGTCACATTTTTCCTATTGTGATTTTTTTGCCGCACCTTTTTATGTTTCACTTTTCTCTATCAATAATACCTTCCCAAATAACCTTTCACAAAATAGATATTCAATGATATTCAATAGGTGATTAAATGAGAGACCTTTGCCTCTTATTTATACTTTCATGTAGCTTCCTCAAGGGGTTACCTTCTAACCATCTTAATCCACTTTCTTTATTTTAGGGATAACCCACTTCTAACCACTTGTCCACTTAGTATTTCTCCATTAACTTTATTATTTAAATAATTTATTTTGTATCCCACTTTGACTTATAGTAAACTCATCACTTCACTTTATTATTTACCTTCTAACCATCTTAAACCACTTTCCTTATTTTAGGGCTAACCCACTTCTAACCACTTGTCCACTAAGTAATTTCTCCATTAACTTTATTATTTAAATAATTTATTTTGTATCCACTGTGACTTATAGTACACTCATCACTTCACTTTATTATTTAAATAATTTCTTCTTTGCAAACACTTTGACTACTTTGACATTTGGGGGCTTCTAGATGACTCATGAGGGTTCTCCAACTTCACATGGCCATAACTCTCTAACCGTGAGGAGTTATGTGACGTTCCACATACCACCGGAAACGGCATGACATGTAATATCCATATAGAATAGTCTTACCTGCAAATATATAAAAACACATGTCATTATCCATCAAAACAACTTGGGTCCATTACCCAAACCTTTGTGCTACCGAAATTTGCTATTGGACTTTCTTTAAGGGTTGACATCAATGACAACCAACCCAATTAATCAACAATATCCCCCTTTGGCATTGATGGAAACACTCTGATGCAATATTGAAGTCATATCACTCATGCTCCCCCTGTGACCATCGCTCCCCCTGGAACCATGCATCTGTTCTCTTTCTCCAAGAATTTACCTTTGGATCTGATAAATCTCTCCCCCTTCGTCATCAATGGAAAAGGTATCTTTCCATCCGGGGTTGCTCCCCCTGAATAAAATCTTCCTGAAACTGATCTCCCAACCTAAACTATCCTCTTTATGGTGCTTCCTTGTGTAAATATAAGACATATAAGATAAGAATTCAAAAGCATTCATTTTGGAGTAGAAATTACTCCGATTCTTTGGCGAAGATAGTTAAAGGCTTCCTTTGGAAGAGGTTTTGTAAAGATGTCTACCACTTATTCTTTTGTGCCCACATATTCAACTCTGATGTTCTTCTTTGCAACCTGTTCCCGTAGAAAGTGATACTTTATTAGAATGTGCTTTGTCTTGGAGTGCATCACCGGGTTCTTTGAGATATTGATGGTGTTTGTATTATCACAATAGATTGGAATGGTCTCATCATACTCAACCTATATATATATCAAAGTTTGTTTCATCCATAGAACATGAGTACAACATCCTGTTGTTGCAATATACTCTGCTTCGGTTGTAGATAAATATATTGATGATTTTTTCTTGCTTATCCAAGATACTAAACACTTACCCAAGTATAATGTTGCTCCATTGGTGCTTCATCGGTCATCAATGCAACCTACCCAATCTACATCTATGTAGGAAATAAGTGATAGATCCTTTCCTTTTGGATACCATAATCCAAACTCTTATTTTATGTTGGCACTCAACCAAGTTTTTAGGAAATGATTGGTCGTGTTTAACCATTTTTGGGACTTCGATAGGCTGGTCGAAAACGAAGCACCCAGGAGAGAGGAGATCATGGGATCTCACCCATTTTTACGGGCTTTTTGCGTTGTTAAGGTTTATGTAACGGGTATGGGATGTCGTCCCATGGGTTTCCCCATGTTTAGGCCTTTTTGTAATGTATAAATAAGTGGCTAGGCGATGTAAGTAGAAGTCAAGTTTGAGGTCATGGGCTTAGTGCATGACTAGAGTATGTTAAGACTTGCATAGCTAAGTGCAAGTGATTGTAAGAGACTTTGTGCACAAACTGTGTAAGGCTTTGTGCCCTGACCTAATTCGGGGAAGGAGGATTTGGTGAGGTGTGTGCAAATATCCTATCCCTTGGAGGGGTTGTCTCTGTGGCTTTGTGCACATGAGCAGAGGAGTATCAAAATCTTGAAGACTAATAAAGAAGAAGAAGAGTTGGTGGACATAGCCCCACACTGGGGTGAACCACGTATACCCTTTGTTGATGTGCTTTGTGCAATGTTATTCATGTGGTTTATGTATTTATTTGCTTAGTGCACTGATCTTGATGTATGTTAGATAGATGTATGGATTCTTAGTGCTCTATTGATGGTAAATGAATGCTAGATATGATCCCAATAACTATGTTTTAAGTGATGAAAAGTACTTGATCTTAGTTGCTACTGCATTTTTCTGTATCTAGGGTTTAATCTGCAATGTGAATGGGTTTATGAACTAATGTGTGGTATTGGCTAAATGATCTATTAAGTGTTGTAATCATAGATCTATGTCCCATCTAGGTTGTAGACACATGATTCCTACAACCCCCCTACCTCTACCTCGGGTGAGACTTCATATGCTTCGCAAGTGTTGCCAAAAGGGTCGATAGTTAGGGTTTTGTTGGTGTGTTGTTGAAGCATTGAACCCTGGGTCTGCCCCTGTGTCAACAAATGGTTCTGTTGTCAAGGCTTGAAACTGTGATTGTTGGGAACTGAAGAAAAGAGAAAGCTATGTGCGTATATCTGGTGTTGTAGTGCGCAGTATTCTACTTGACTTGTGAAGCTCTGTGCTCTGGTAAAGGTAAGATAAGTGGAAATTTTTTCTTTGAAAGTATGAATATAGGTATGTTTGATAGATTTTGTCCTAGTCTGAAAACTAGGGAACAGTTAGAAGAAATAATGGATCTGGATAAATTTGATAAAGATAGTGAAATATATGTTATTCCTATGCATAGAAAGAATTTTTGGACTAATACGTGGATGCAGGAACCTAGAACAATTTTTTGCATATTGCAGGTCCATTACTATGACCCTAGTGCACAGTACAGGAAGGGTTGGGGATCATTTAAAATAAAAAGAGGATTGACATTGTGTTATAATTGCAGAAGATCGAGAAATGTTGCTAAGGAATGCCCTGGTATAGGTCTTATTTGTATTTGTTGTAAAGCTATTGGTCATGAGGTTGAGGATTGCTCTAGAATGATTGATAAAGTTGAACAGATGAACATAAGACAAGAAAAAGAAGGTCAAGGAACTAAAGATATGTTAGAGAACCAGAAAGAATCAAAGACTATGTTATTACAGTTGAGAGAAACGTTGAATGATCACAGAGACATCAGTTTACCAGAGATATTAAAAGAAAATCAGTGCATAGAAACAAGAATAGGAGACTTCAACATAGACTGTGTATTAGATGAGGAAACACATGTGAATCTTATGCCAAAAAGAACTTGGGAAATTTTGGGAAAGCTTCCTATGGTTCCTTCATTGGGGAGGATAGGATTGTTTAAAGGAAAGATGATAACCCTATGTGGAAGAGTTACTAATGTACCTATGATTTCCCATGGAACATCGACGAAAGAATAATTTGAAGTCATTAAGTTTGTTGAGAACAACACTCCTTTTTCACTTTTATTAGGAAATTCCTAGATTGAGAAGGATCAGATCCGAAGTAAAGCAGAGGAGGAAGCCATAGAACAGAAAAAGCAAGAATTAAGGGACTTCATGACTAGAAAAATAAAGCGACTAATAGAAGAACAAGAGAATAATTCAAAGCAATAGAGGGCCAGAGAACTAGCTATCGAAGCTGGAAGAACACAAAAAAGTTTAAAGAACCTGTCCATACAGGAAAGAAGTGCATTCACCCCGGAAATAGTAAGAGAAGAGGTATTACCCTTGAAACCTTTGGAAGACCCTCAACAGTGCAAATTTACTACGCTAAGGGAAGAAAAGAATAAGAATGGAAAGACAAATCCAGAGACTCAAATTACAGGAAATAAGGCCAAAAATATCAGTAAGAAGAAAGAAAAATTAGAAAAACTATGGGAAGTCCCAAAAAAGTCTTCACAGAAGGCAGGCTTGCAGAACTTGAACCTCATCGGAATAGCGGAACCACGCAGAATGGGACTTCTCCACGGCGAAACTTTATGACCATTGGAGGCGTCCTAACCATTAGAATGACGCTTCAGAACGGCTAGAAATGTAGTTATTGACAGAAAGATCATCGTTGGACCGTTGAGACTGTGCCATAATGGATGGATGTGCATTGATGGACATATTCATACCTGTTGAAGGAATATGTTATAGAGTTTCTTATTTAACTCGTCGGATGTTGCACCAGGACTACTTTTTGTAAAATGAGATATCCACCCTAATAGAGAACTAATTGCATACCACGTTGTGTTGTCTAGACCTCGCCATTCATTTGATTACCTTGATTATCCATCTGCCTACCCGAGTTTTTTTATTACAAGTATCGATGTCGGGCGAGCGTATCGCAATAGAGAAGTCTTTGGAAGAGACACTTGTCACCTCATGACTGAGAAAGTCATGTCTGTAGGAATACAGGAATCATCGAATGGAGGATTGCAAACATCCCCATCAACTGGGCAACGTTCTGGCTGCGTTGCTGAGAAAAGAAGCAACCACCGTGATGATCTGGCTAATGCGAAGTAGATCCCATCAGTCTTTCCTAAATACACCCCGCCTCTGGTTGGAGCAGTTAACCATGACAGTGTCCCGCATGACTTTGAGTACACTCTCATCACTGTTTACCTCTTGAAGGGGATACGCGCAGTTGGACCCCAGTTGGGACCGATCCCAACTCTCAAGATCATCGAATTTAACCTTGGAGACCGGAAGAACTACGCGATGCTCGCACCACATAGGTACCTGATGAATATGAATGAGAATAAGCCCAAGATAGTTCCCCAGTCATGTATTAAGGAGCTTTCACGCTCCACGATCTTGATCGTGATGAATATCCCCCACTTTGGCCGACATCAGGAGGTTAACGCTTGCGTTAAAATATTCCTATCGTGCTACCATGGAGGTTACCTTTGGTTAGATAGGTGCATCACTGTGGATTCAACGTTGATTCACCTGATCACTGGACTAAGCATGCAAGGACCGAACCCTCACTAGTTATACCCAGGGAAGATGTGAGATCGCTCCATGGAACAGCGAATAAAGGAAGCCTACAGTGATGTAGAGAAGGGAACGTGAGGCTACAAGGTAGCCTCCATCTAGGATGGCACAGTGTGCCTATCTTTTCAACTGATCACTAGCAAGATCGTCAGAAAAAAATGGTCAACACAAGTCACAGGGTTCATATTCGACCTCGCAGGGAAGTGTGTTGAAGGAATGCAGATGAACTAGAAAATTTACCTCATCAACGAGTTGGAGAAGGATTGTCGCGAAGCGCAGGAGAAAGGATACAAATTTCACTTCAGTTGGTTACTGGTGCTCATTTTATTTGTTGCTTGGCAGATGCCAGAAGGAGAAACATTCCCTAAAGTCGATCCATCGGAACCGTTGGCCGCGAGGTTCTTTACCTTATGGTATATGAACGATATGGCGAAGCAGTGGTAGTCGAATGTTGTCTTCCATACTTATTACCTACAGCTGAAGTGCATCATTTAATCCTTTCTGTGGATGACCCCAAATACACTCCATCGATACAGGCCACTAGCGAAGTTCTGCGCAGATCGACACTTCATCTACATCACCGCACGCGAGGATGAAAGTAAGGAGGAGCTACAATCTTACTATAATTTGACTAAGGAAGACATGGAAGAGATCACTAAAGAATGGCCAGCAGAATTCCTTGTACCAGTGGAGGATGCAGAGCTCTCCAACCCCGATATCATCGGAAGCCCATTAGTCACCAAGGGTCAAACATGATGGATAGAGTAGCACCAAGAAAAAGAAGAAAAAGGATGAAGTCCAAGACATAGAAAGTGAGAAGGATAGTGCATCAGAGGAAACTACACCTGACTCACCTGCAAGAGGAGGAGGAGACGAGGTGAACCAAGAGGAAGGAGGGGAAGAAGGAGAAAATCAGGACAAAGGCAAAGCTACACTGCTGAAGGATTCCCTCACCACAGTAGAAGCATCGCAGAAGAGGAAGGTTTCCCTGGAGAAACCTTTGCTAAGGAAGAAGGCTTGCACCAACAAGCCTCAGTCTAAGAATGTGCTCATAGTGGATGACATTGATCTCATCATCACATCTGTAGAAGACACTTCAGAAGACATATTACAGAAATATGGGGTAAAGTAGGAGTCGATGTATGAAAGAATAGAGAAATATCTCAGAGACATCCATCAAGCTATCCATTCGATCTGTGTAATTCCTACTATGCCATCCTTAGCAGAAAATTTAGAATTGGGGGATGAGCCCACCCAGTTGCGAAGGTTAGCATATGCAACAGAATTTCAACTTCGTCGATCCCAAGAGGAAAAGGAACAGGCCACATAGGCGTTAAAGAAATAAAAGGAGGAGTTCCTAGATCAAATTTGAGTTAAGCAGAAAGAGAAAGATGAACTTAGGGTGATGTTCGAAGAGGAAAAAGAGAAAATACATAAAGAGAACGACCAGCTACTCACGGAACAGATTGGGGTTAAAGAGGCAGTGACTAGAGCACTTTGCTCTGTGTCGGCCTTGGTACCGGAGGAACCGGAGTCAAAAGAGATGCAAGTGGGGAAGCTCGATGAGGCCATTCAGTAGATTCAAGCAAGAGTAACATAATTAGAAATTCAAGCAGTGTCGAACACCCCGCAAGAAGTGCGGGATCAGAGGGAAGAATTTTTCAGGAGCGCAGTAGAACGAATCAGGTCATTAGCCTTAGAATTTAAACAATTGAGTGATTGAAGTGCGCAGACCTATGAGCGCCTTGCAGAAGATCTGAAGCTGAGGATATTGGAAGCACAGCTCCAGGAGGCAAAGCAGCAAGTGTCCACCATACAAGAACAGATGAAACTACTAACTGCAGTTGAGAAGATGAAGAGGTCACAGCAGCAGCGCCCAGTCCAGTAGCAGGTTACTACCATCCAGAGCAAGGTTATGGAAGTGACACAAAGACTCCAGCCAGTGCAGGACGAAGACTTCACGCTTTTCAAAGAGATTGAGGGACAAGGCTCACAGCTAGAAAAAATGGTCGTGACAGTGGTACAATGCCTGGAAGGGCCTGTCACCAAGCAAATAATTTAGGATTTCATTGAGCAAGAGGTTCTGGCGAAGCAACAAGTCGAGGCAACTTGAGCTAAGATCGAGGCCTTTGAAGTAGAGTTGCCTAGATCAGAGTGACTCGTGACGAGTCACAGGTGAGTGTTGGGGGCATGTTGGCCCTCAACCAAGTTTTGAGGAAACGATTGGTCGTGTTTGACCATTTTTGGGACTTTGACAGGCTAGTCAAAGATGAAGTGCCTAGGCGAGCGGAGATCGCACAAACTCACCCATTTTTACGGGCTTTTTGGGTTGTTAGGGTTTATGCAATGGGTATGGGATGTTGTCGCATGTGTTTACACATGTTTAGGCCTTTTTGTAATGTATAAATAAGTTTCTAGGCGATGTAAGTAGAATTAAAGTTTGAGGTCATGGGCTTAGTGCATGAATAGAGTATGTTAATACTTTCATATCTAAGTTCAAGTGATTGTAAGAGACTTTGTGCACAGACTTTGTAAGGCTTTGTGCCTTGATCTAATTTGGGGAAGGACGATTTGGCGAGGTGCATGCAAATCTCTTGTCCCTTGGAGGGGTTGGCTCTGTGGCTTTATGCATAGGAGAAGAGGGGTATCAGAAGCTTGAAGACTAATAAAGAAGAAGAATATTTGGTGGGCGTAGCCCCACACTGGGGTGAACCACATATATCTTGTGTTGATGTGCTTTGTGCAATGTTATTCATGTGTTTTATGTATTTATTCGCTTAGTGCATTGATTTTGATGTATGTTAGATAGATGTATGGATGATTAGTTCTCTATTGATGGTAAATGAATGCTAGATATAATCCAATAACTATGTGTTAAGTGATGAAAAATACTTGATCTTAGTTACTACTATGTTGTTTTGTATCTAGGGTTTAATCTGCAATGTGAATGGATTTATGAAATAATGCATGGTATTGGCTAAATTCTTTGTTAACTGTTGTAATCACAGATATGTGTCCCATATAGGTTGTAGACACTTGAGTCCTACAACCCCCCTACCTCTACCTCGGGTGAGACTTCATCTTCTTCGCAGGTGTTGTTGAAAGGGCCAGTAGTTAGGTTTTTGTTGGTACGATGTTGAAGCGTTGAACCCTGGGTCTGCCCCTATGCCAACATATTCCTTTGAGATATCTAAAAATCCTCTTCACTGCTAAGACATGTGATTCCTTTGGTGTTGCTTGAAATTTTGAACACATGTCCAACTACCTGCATTACATATGGTCTGGATGTCGTCAAATATATTAAGCTACCAATCATTGACCTATATTACTTTGGTCTGTAGACTTTGAATCATCATCTTTGTTGAACTTGCAACTAGTTTTCATAGGAGTGGTAATTGATTTGGAATCTTCCATTCTGAACCTCTTTAGCCTTTCTCTGATATACTTAGTTTGAGAAATAAAAATTCCTTGGTTTCTTTGACGTATCTGAAGACCCATAAAGAAGGATAGTTCTCCAAGTAATGACATTTCAAATTAATTCTGAATATCCTTTGCAAATTTTTGGATTAACCTGTCATCATTGAATCCAAAAATAATATCATCAACATAAAATTCAATTAATAAAATACTATCTTGAGTTACCTTGATGTAGAGGTTGTTGTTTGCACTTCATTTTCTGAACCTTGCATGTTGTAGATATTTATCTAGTCTAGATTACCATGCTCTAGGAGCCTGTTTTAGACCATACAAGGCCTTCTTCAATTTCCACGTGTAATCTGCGTTCTTTGAAAACTGAAATCCTTATGGTTGTTCGATGTAGACTTCTTATTTTGTTGTTGCTTCTTTGATCCAAAAATGAAGGTATTACTGATAAATTGCAAGTTATTTTAACGTACTTTAGGCATCGGATCGATAAGAATGCGAAATACATAAACTTATTATCTTGTTTGCGGAATATCAAATGTGACTTTTACTTGATGCTTATTAATGAATAAAGAGATCAGCCATTAATATCCATGCTGCAAAGGAAGAGAATAGAATAGAAAAACAGAAATATAAAAAGAGACAAGAGGTTGATAACAGAGTTCACCAATCGTTGGCTACATCTCTGGGCCCGCTTCCAAGTGGAGGACATCTTTATTTCTCTTTAAAATGCTCAAATTTATCTTACATAGGATCTTTGTTGTTACATAATGTGCTTCAGATCTGATGTGCAAGACCTCCTTGCTCATATTCAAGCATACTCCATCAAATTCCTCTCAACAACATGAGAAAAAATGCCCCTCAAAACATGAGAAAAGGCCAAAATTTACAAATTTCCCCTTCAAAACCCTACATCAAAGAAGTCCCCTACAAGATTCAAAAAGCCTGGTTATTATATTTTTCAAGGCTCAGATGAGGAATCCCAACTTCCCTCAAGATCTGGCCTCTTTCTGGGATCAAATCCCCCTTCAAATGGCCTCAAAAAACCAATTTCTTGGCATAAAATCAGGCAAAAATCCATTCTGTATAGTTTAAAAACCACTTTTAATTAAAAATACATAGAGTATCCCCTTTGGGATAAGCGCACCCCTTTAGTTCGGTCATATGGTGACCATATGGCCAAGTGCTAGCCCAAAGGGCTAAGTGCTGGCCTTGGATAAGCTCCAACCCCTGGTCTTTGGGCTCGTTCCATAGGACCTCCATTTAAAAGAATATACTCTACGCGCTTTGGAAGGAGATAGCCCCTAGTTTCATTGCATACGTAATATAACTATGGGTTGGGGCTTAGCCCCAGCCCTTTTTCTGCCCACTTAGCATTACATTACAATTTAAATAAAATTAAACTTGTTACATTTAACAAGTAATACGTGTGGCACGTTGGTGTTAGGGATCTCCTCAAAGAGCTTTGCTTGGTTTGTTGGTCATGGGTTCAAAACCAATGGACTTCAAAAATTTTGAAACTTGCCACAACAGCTGACTGGGTGCCACGTGGCTGCCCATGCCTAGGCCACATGGCACCACCACATCTGACCAAAAATTGCCATGTGTCCAATTCTAATTGGATCTACCATCTACATTTTCTCAGTCAACTGCTGCCACTTTTCACACTGCCATTGGTCCAAGTCTGCATCATGAGGTTTCATTGGTGATGTCATGTTGTCGACATCCTGACGTTAGCATTGACTTTTTTCCAGTCCTTTGACTTTTTTAGTTGTTTGAGAAAATGGTCAGAGTACGATAACTCTCACATACAGCGTCTGTTTGAGAAAGTAAATATACTGCTAGAATCAGTGCGACAAGCCAATCGCAATGGAATTGGTTTCATACAATTCTGAGAACTTTGATTTTTGAGCATTTTCTGAGCCTGGGGAGCCTCCTGGATCATTCCTCCCCACTTTGGAAGCTTTTGGACCACCAAAATTCTGCTTTTACTCAGGTAAGAAGTGCGGGTACTGCCTCCCCACTTTGTCCTGTATCATCCATTCTCTCTGTTGGGATAATGATGACCTGACTAATCAAAAAAAACATGAAAACTGAGATATCATTGTTTATCAAAGTAATCATTTCATTTATTGCACAATCATCTACATTCTTTGTCGCACTTTACATCCATACACCATTGAACAGTAGCAAACTAAACAATAATACTGAGTATGCAAATGAAAATGACAAAACATGCTTCCCCTTTTGAACAGGAACAATAATCAAATTATGCAGTTGAACCTCATGTTGTACCTCTGGTGACACTTCATGATTGTTTGAAACATATGGAATCATCTCATGTTTAGCAATACTAACTTCATGTTTTGTTACAGACATAAGTGTTAAACTTTTGCTTGCATTTACCATTCTTTTTAAGTGCCCTGTAGCTGCAAAAGATCGATCATTTCTCATGATATGAGCACGAACAATGTACTCCTTCCCATATTTCTTGAAGCAATATTTATTTTCCTCCCTATATAATATAGCTTTCCTATCATAAAGGTATGGGCTTCCCAATACAATTCCACATATTTCCAGTGGCACTATATCAAGCTCTACTTCATCAACATAATTAGAAGTGATTGCAAACTTGATTTTACATTGCTTGGTTACTTGTAAATTGTTATC
>ML792736.1:298892-309301 GCA_009831015.1 Picea engelmannii
AAGTTTTTCTGTCTCATTTCCTTCATGGCATTTTATTTCAAGATGTCTACATTTTTCACAATTAAAGAAAAACAACATACCTCTGGTGATTATGTACTCTTCATCTTATGAATCTATTTGACATGGTGAACACAATTCTTCTTGATCTGTATTTGCATCTTCTTTGGAATTTTCTTAATCTTAGATGGGTAAAGAATATATTTCATGTAACTTATCCCAAAGTTCTTTGGCTGATGAAAAATTACCAACATTTTCTCTTATCGGAATAGGTAATCCTTCCCAGATGAAATCCATTGCTATTTTGTTATTCTTCTTCAATTCCTTCTTAGTTGCAGTCTTTGCCCTTTTTGAACTATCATATCTTGTAACAACTAATATCCAAATATAATGTCCATGTTCCTATAAAAATAATTTCGTCCTTCTGCTCCACATCTCGTACTTTAAACCATTCTGACCATTAAAAATTGGTACTCCATTCTCATAATAATCCATGATATCCTTCCAGTGGTTAAAATGTTTCCTGAAGGAACCTGCTATGATACCAATTGTTGGATTACTGAGAGGGGGGGTGAATCAGTAATAGAGAAATTTAATCATTTTTCACCATAAAATGCAAGTGTTATATCAATGTAGCATTATCATCCAATAGTTGCAGAGTAAATAAACAATGAACAAATGAGCAATCACACACATACACAGTACACCAGTGTTTTACGTGGAAACCTAAAGTGGGAGAAAACCATGGAATGTTTTTTCTTATATGTCTTTTAAGAATTACATTCATTGGAAGTACCAACTTCCTTTTTTTCCAAATGCAACTGGAAGGAGGCTCCAACCGCCTAGTTTCTCAGGCTACAACCTGAAGGAAGCTCCAACTCCCCAATTCTATGGCTACAACCAGAAGGAGGCTACAACCACCTAGTTTCTCAAGCTACAACCTAAGGGAAGCTCCAAATCCCCAATTCTCTGACAACAACCAGAAGGAGGATACAACCCCCTATGTTCTTTGGATACAACCTGTTAGTAACATTTATTGTCCTGGGCACAAGAGTATCCAGGTCTGCAAGTTGCACGAGAAGCGCCCGAGCGCATCACGAAAAAATCTCGTTTTAGGCTTCCAAGCAAGTATGCAGGCGAGATTATATTGTCGACGGTCCAGATTCATCCATAAGAGCAGATCGGCAGTCGACGGGAAATCACGGTTAGCGGAGTTGCGCTGATATTAGCGCGATGGATAGCACCCATATTGCATGTAGGAAAGGATAGCAGACGTCCATCCAAAGGACATGTGGCATGAGATCTAGTCACGTCGGATTTTCGGCATTCGGGAGTTCAAAGGGTGAGGGTTCTATGTCGTTCTACATATTGAAACCCCGAACCGTGAAGCGCCAAAAGCACCCAGAGTCGGGCCCGCAGTATCAAGGAGAAACTCCTTCATATCCCTGAGGTGCGAAGTGCCAAGAGCGTCCAGGACCCAGGGCCCACAGCATCGTCAAGTGAGTTCAGGACCATCAGATATGAGAAGGACGTGTGACACCCAATTAAGCCATCTCGGCGTTTCGCTCATCATGACTATGATAAGCAAGGATCAGCTCCTTCGTATTCACGAATTCCAAAAGCACCTTTGAGGATAAACACAGGGTCACAGACCGTGGTCACTTGGGAAATAAAAAGAGTTGTGCAAGAGGGGCCAAAGGCGTCGAGTTTGGTCACAGAAGGAATCATCGCGATCTCCAGGTGCCATCTGATTCGACCTCAATCCTGGTTTTTGCTTGGAGTAAATGAAGGTGAGAAGGGGTTGTTGAAACCTCTCCTCATTCATTAAGTGTAAGGTATGGAGGGTCTGGCAAGATGTCTGCCCGAGAGGGTCCTGTGTACCGATTTTTTCCAAAGAAGCCATGCCGAGTCCTCGACTAGCCAGAGAGGTCTGCACACGCTAACTCGGCACTTAATGGCTCAGCTACTCCCCTTGCAGGAGCCATGCATAGTTAAGGTGGCGTCTGATGAAGAATATCCATATGAATTTGGCTCAAGGGACACCAAGCCTTGGATGACTGAGCACGCCTCTGTTAGGTGAATGTTTCTGAGTATATAGACTCAGTCTTTGTATTTTGTAATGATCGATGGTTGAGCGAGGTTCCCGGTTGTAAAACTTTAATACAGCACTATTATTCTGGTTATGCATGGACTTTTGAGACTTCTTGCCTTATGAATGTCAGTTTCTTTCACGTCTTTGTTTACACTGTGTTAGAGCAGCTCGGAATTGGAGGATCCAGTCAAGTTGTAACTGTTATAGGATGATGTAGGTTGGAGCACTGTAACAGTTGCATTGTTTCTAATAGGTCCTTGTGATTTTCTTATCACTAAACGACTTGGAATTGGAGGATCCAGTCAAGTCCCCCTTTCAGTTTCTCGAAGCCCTGAACCAAGAGGATCTTGCATTCAGGATTTTTCTTCTGCAAACTACTGAAAGGCCTGTTGCCTAAGGTAGTTTGCTCACTCTTCTTACCAAATCTTCCACCTGCTCATCTTTTAATCACCTCACTGACTGAAGTTAGATCAAGACCTCCTTTGTTCCTTACATACCAGACCTAGTCCTCGAGTTAGAGTGATATCTTCCCGAGTCTCTATCCATTTGATCACCCATTAAAAACTATCATGACATAAAACTGATGGGCGTTGGGCTCTGCTCCTGCAAGCAATCCAGGAGTGACTTCTGATGCTAACATTTCTGGCGCCGTTGTCGGGGACGAAGTTGAAGATTTTCCCCGGAATTGAACGACATTGAGACTCTGATTCTGAAGGTGCATCAGGTATCAGAGCCTTTGAAGATTGCTATTGTGCACCTGGTGACTCCATTGTGACGACTCCACTATGGAAAACCTGTCGTGTTAATTGTGGATTTCAAAGGCAGACACACGCGGTCCCATCCACAGCTGCCTCTGTCTACACCTAAAACCGATCCGGAGGTGGTTCTCAGAAAAGGAAAGGCCTCTGAAGAAGAAGCTTCCACCGCCAAACTAGGTAATCTTCCATCTCCTTCTGTAGGAACCCCATTTTCTCCTCCTCAGTTTCTTAACAGACCTCTTTCCGAGGTTTCCCGTTTCCTGAATTTCGGGAGTGTTCCTGCTGAGTTTTCCCCTCCTAGTTTGGGATTGGAGGGAGAAATCCTTCTCACTCCCCTCTCCTCTGAAGTTGCGCTTTGGTGTAGACCCTAGACCGCAGAAGATTTCCCCACTCCTATATTTACCACTCCTCCTCTTGTTACTGTTACCACTACTGCACAAAGAGGAGCAACTACTAACTTGAGCCCATTATCCTTATCCTTAAATCCCCTTTTATTTCCCATTCCACTTCGAGACTCATACCCAGTAGCCCCTTCGTGAGCTCCTTCTCCTCCAAGTTCTCCTCCACCTAATATTCCTATGGTTGGTGCTAATCCCCCTCTAAATAGAATGGATGTCATAGTCGCTACCAGATATGCTCCCTTAATCCTACCCCATCCTATGAATTCTCTCCCTGCTGGAGATTACTTGAAGTATATGCCCAAGTTCACTAGGGAAGGGGACATAACTAGGGAAGAGCACCTGGCTACGTTCTACAGTTATGTAGACAACCTGAACATTGAAAATGAAGATGTTTGGATGAGAGTCTTCGTCCAGAGCCCGGATGGTGAGGTGAGGAAGTGGTTTAGAGGATTGGCCCCTGGATCTATTGTTGGGATCGAAGCCCTGGACAACGCTTTCCTGAGGCAGTGGGGAGATAGGAAGGATTTCATGTATTACATGACATATTTTGAGTCTTTGAAGAAGACGGAAGGAGATTCTATCTCTGACTTCTCCAAAAGATTCAATAAGATGTATAATAAAATTCCTACCGAAATAAAACCCTCAGAAGCCTCGGCCAAGATTTCTTATGCTAGTGCGTTTGGCCCCGATTTTTGTCTTTTATTGAGAGAAATAAGAGCCACCTCCTTAGCTCAAATGAAATATGCCTCCATAGAAGTGGAATCCAATGTATTAGAAGTTGATAGACTGAGGAACAAGGCTGATGCAGATAGAAGAGAGGGAAGATCGGAAGCCTCAACTTCTGGCCCATCGGTGCCCCACCCTCAAGTGGATGAACTGACCAAGATGGTGAAGTCTCTGTCTACAGAGATGCAGAGAATGAAGGTGGAGGGGAGGCAAGCATACAAGGGCCCTCAAAACACCGAAAACAAAGGAGGTTTCAGGAGGCCAAACAATATTACTTCCCCGACTGTGCAAAGAGAGAGGGGAAGAGACAGAGAAGACCAGAAAATTCAGGCCCATTTTCAAAACAATTTTGTAGCCGAGGGAGAAGAAGGGGAAACAGATGAGCTTGATCCTAAAATCCATTGCTTCAGGGACACTCCTCCTTTTCATCATCTCACTCAATCAGCATACGAGGATTCTCTCATGGATAGTCGGGTAAATGAACTGAGCAAGGGAGACAAGGCTAGTGGCAGCTAAGGCAGGTATCATCTGAGATCTAAGAAAAAAATAGTAGCACCTGATGTTCCTGAGTAGTTCACTAGAACAGAGAAACCTACTAATGAAGTAGTAGACATTCACATAGGTAAGAAGCCATGACCCCTCTCTCCCATAGTCCAGAGTCATGTTCCCGAAATAAGAGAAATCCTGAAGCTTGCATCTTCTTTTAATTTTGAGCATGAAATTCAAAAGATCAGAATCCTTGTGCCCCTAACTGAATTGATTAAACATTAAGGGTTCAAGAAACGCTTCTTTGAGATTTTATAGTCTGAGGTCTCATGCCTTCCCACAGACTCCATCAATTTGCAAGATGAAAAGCTTGTAGTTATTATAGGTCCTATGGTAGACGACAGGAATGACTCATCCCCTCCCTTCTACACTTCTTTGAACATACATGACAAGGTACTGCACAACTGCTTGATGGATTCGGGGGCTTCTCACAACCTCATGCCCAAAACTGTCATGGAAGAGTTAGGGCTAGAATTCACCCGAGCCTATCATGACCTCTATTCCTTTGACTCCAAAAAATTTCAATGTCTAGGAGTTATCAAAGACCTAGTCGTGACCTTGTTTCAGTTTCCCATGAAAAGTGTGGTCATGGATGTTGTAGTGGATGATGTCCCCCCCAAGATCGGTATGTTGTTATCAAGATCTTGGATAAAAAGATTGGGGGGAACTTTGCAGATGGATCTCACATATCCTACTATCCCAGTGTTTGGAGGAGAACATAGGAGGCTATACAGGGAAGCCCAACTAGCCTATATAATCAATGATGAGGCCAACCCTACCAACCATCCCATTTTTTCCTTGGACACTGATTTAGGTTCCAGTGTACTACAACTCACTAATGCTCCCGAGCCTTCTCTAAAACTCAGAAAGTCGCCCACCACTTCCCATAAATTTCCTCCCTCCATCACCCCCGTCTGGAAAATGTTCTTTGATGGAGCCTTTTCCAGGGAAGGTGTTGGAGCTGGGGTGTTTTTCGTGTCACCTACTCAGGAAACCATATCTCTGTCATACAAACTAGAATTTGAAGCTACCAACAATGTGGCAGAGTATGAATCCCTTGTCCTAGGATAAAGAGTCGCAAGGGAAATGGGAATTCAGGAAGTAGCAGTGTTCAGAGATGCAGAGTTGGTGGTCCGACAGATTAGAAACGCTTATCAGGCTAAGCATCCTCGACTCAGAAGCTACAGAAATGAGGTATGGGACTTAATTGACAGTTTCTTCTTATCATTCAACATTTCTTTTGTCCCAAGAGAGAAGAACACAGTGGCAGATTCCTTGGCTACATCAGCAAGCAATTTCAAAGTACCCTTGCCGCCCAAATTCAGATATGATGTAGAAGTAAAATACAGGCCCTCCATACCTGACAACGTCAAACATTGGAAGGTATTCGAGGATGATCTCGAGATCAATAAATTCTTGGAGACTGTCGAAGAATTTTCAGAGATGCATATCGACCAAGACTCTGTCTCTGAAGAAGAGCTTGATGGGGGTAAGTTTCTGAGTAAAATAGTAGAGTGTAACATTGTGCAGCTCCCCAGCAACCATATTCCAACAGGACTCGTTCCTTTGGAAAGGTTTTTTGATAGAAATGATGTGTCATTAAAAGGGGAAATCTCAGAGGATGACGCTGATATTATTCAGCGCAACATTGGCACTAAGAGTGAGCCCAAGTTTGTCAAATTGTCAAGAAGTCTGACAAAGGAGCAGAGGTCTGAATACACTAGAATTTTGAGGGAATTTGCTGATGTGTTTGCCTGGACCTATGAAGATCTCAAAACATATAACACTTCTGTCATTGAGCATAAAATCCCGCTGAAAAGGGAGGCAAAGCCATTTAGGCAGAAGCTAAGATAGATAAATCCTATGCTATTGCCTATTATGGAGAGGGAAGTGAAGAAGCTGCTACAGGCCCAGATCATCAAACCACTAAGATATTCAGAGTGGGTGGAAAACTTACCAGTAAGGAAAAAGAATGGAGAAATCAGACTCTGTGTAGACTTCAGAAACCTGAACAGGATCTCACGAAAGGATAACAATCCCTTACCAAATATGGAACATATACCGCAGAGGGTAACAGGAGCATCCAGGATGTCCATGATCGATGGTTTCTTTGGCTACAATCAAGTCTCTGTTCTACCTGAGGACAGGGAAAAGATGGCATTTACCACTCCATGGGGCACATTCATGTATGCCAAGATGCCTTTTGGATTGATGAATGTAGGGGAAACATTTCAACGTGCCATGGACATAGCTTTCATTGGGGAAAAGGATAAATTTGTGGTCGTCTATCTGGATGACATCACAGTATTTTCAAAATCTGATAAAGAACACTGTTGTCATCTCAGGAACGTTTTCCTGAAATGTAGGATTTTTGGCATTTCATTAAATCCCAAGAAATCTTTGTTCGCCATGCAGGAGGGAAGGTTACTAGGCCACATAGTATCAGTGGAAGGAGTCAAGATCGATCCTAGTAGAGTTGAGGCAATACAAGCCTTATCAATCCCGAGGTCCAGGAAGGAGGTCCAATCTTTCCTTGGTAAGATTAATTTTATGAGGAGGTTTGTTCCTAACTTTGTTGAGGAGGTAAAACTTATAACAGCCATGTTAAGGAAAGGAAATGAAGTGAGGTGGACTTCTGAATCGCAAAATTCCTTTGAGCAAATAAAGAAGGCCCTAACTAAAGCCCCTGTGCTTATCAGTCCTAATTACTCAAAGGATTTCCTTATTTTCTCCTTTGCCTCACCTGACATGGTGGCCGCTCTTTTATTACAAACAAACAAGGTTGGGCTAGAACAGCCTATTTCCTATTTCAGTCGAGCATTGAGGGATGTCGAAGTCAGGTATGACACTATGGAGAAGCAGGCCTATGCCCTGGTAAAGGCTCTCAAGGCATTTAGAATCTATGTCCTACAGTCAAAAATCATCGCTTATGTCCCCTCAGCTGTTGTTAAAGACATTCTTATTTAGCCTGACATAGACAGGAGGAGGAGTAAGTGGATAGCCAAGATTCTAGAATTTGACTTGGAAATAAAGCCTACCAAATTGATCAAAGGTCAAGGTTTAGCCAAGCTGTTGGCTGAAGCCAATTGCCAAGATTTGGGGGTAAGTTTCATCAACGAGTGCTCAAGAATTGAGAAGGGTCATATGTCTGAAATGGACCCTCAAAGGGATCCCCCATTGGCTCGATGTCCCTGGTATAAGGATGTCATATATTTTCTGCAAGAGTTGCGGCCTCCAGACGGCCTGCAAAGAAACAAGGAAAAGACTTTGAAGCTCAAAGCAGTCAGATATTGCCTTATCGATCAAGTTTTATATTGGAAAGACCCCCTGGGGTTACTTTTGAAATGTGTAGATCCGCAAGAGGCTGACAGGATCATGGTTGAATTTCACGACAGCCTATGTGGAGGGCATCATTTCTGGAAAACCACAGCCTACAAAATCCTCAGGGCTGGATACTACTAGCCCACCGTATTCACTGATGTCTGCAGAAGGGTCAGAGATTGCACCAAATGTCAAATATTTGCAGGAAAACAATAGCTCAAGTCTTTGTCGTTAAATCATGTGGTTGTTTCAGGACCTTTCCAACAATGGGGCCTAGATTTCATTGGAGAAATTCACCCCGCTTCCAGTGGGAAGAACAAATGGATCCTGACTGCTACCGATTTCTTCACCAAGTGGATTGAAGATATCCCCACTAGGAGTGCTTCCCACAAGGTAATCATTGGATTCCTGGAAGACCTCATTACAAGATTCGGCTGCCCAAGTAAGATTGTCACTGATAACGCAACCGCTTCCAGGGCTGAGCCGTTAACCAAGTTCTGTGGGAAATTCGGGATCAAACTGATTCACTCCACCCCATACTATCCCCAGGGCAATGGTTTAGAAGATTCCTCCAACAAAATCCTGATAAGGATCATCAAAAGGTTGTTGGAAGACAATAAGAAGGCCTGGCATTCAAGATTGAAATTTGCTCTATGGGTCGATCAAGTGACCACGAAGAGATCTATAGGCGTCTCTCCTTTCCAATTAGTCTATGGAGCAGAGGTTGTTTTTCCTTATCATTTAGCCATTCCTGTAGCAAAATTCCTCCAGGATCATGAAGAGGAGCCTGATGACATGATCAGAAGAATTCATCAGCTAGTGGAAGTCCAGCAGGCTAGGGAGCAGGTAATGGGTAGAATTCGGGACCATCAGCAAAGGATCAAGCATGTTTTTTATAAGAAGGCCAAGAAGGAAGAGTTTTGGATAGGAGACCTGGTACTGAAATGGGATGCTCCTAAACAAGATAAAGGCAAGCACGAAAAATTCGAAGCCCTGTGGATCGAGCCTTTCAAAGTATCTGAAGTATTCTCGAATAACACCTACAGGGTACGGGATTTGAAGGATCAAGAAGTTTTCAATGGCCCTGTGAATGGGCATTTCCTAAAAATATTTTTCTCTTGAGCCGCACATGGATCTTTCGCGGTTGTAAATATTGTTTTTCTTTCCATCTTTAAGTTTTAAATAAATGGCCCCATAGACCAACAGCAAGGCACTAGAGCTGCAAAATGAGTCCTTAGAGCATCACAGGGATGAATCTATCCCCCATGGAGCCTAATGTTAGTAACATTTCTTGTCTTGGGCACAAGAGTATTCAGGTCTGCAAGTTGCACGAGAAGCGCCTAAGCACATCACAGAAAAATATCGTTTTAGGCTTCCAAGCAAGTAAGCGGGTGAGATTATATTGTCGACGGTCTAGATTCATCCATAAGAGTAGATCGGTGGTCAACAAGAAATCACGGTTAGCAGAGTTGCACTGAGATTAGCGTGATGGATAGCGCCCATATTGCATGCAGGAAAGGATAGCAGTCGTCCATCCAAAGGACACGTGGCGTGAGATCTAGTCACGTCGGCTTTTCGGCATTCGGGAGTTCGAAGGGTGAGGGTTCTATGTCGTTCTACATCTTGAAACCCTGAAGCGCCGAAAGCGACCAGAGTCGGGCCCGCAGTATCAAGGAGCAGCGCCTTCATATCCCCGAGGTGCGAAGTGCCAAGAGCGTTCAGGACCCAGGGCCCACAGCATCGTCGAGTGAGTTCAGAACCGTCAGATATGAGAAGGACGCATGGAGCCCAATTAAGCCATCTCGGTGTTTCACTCATCGCGACTATGATAAGCAAGGATCAGCTCCTTCCTATTCACGAACGTCGAAAGCGCCTTTGAGGATAAACACAGGGTCACAGCCCGTGGTCACTTGGGAAATAAAAAGAGTTGTGCAAGAGGGGCCAAAGGCGTCGAGTTTGGTCACAGAACGAATCATCACAATCTCCAGGTGCCATCTGATTCGACCTCAATCTTGGTTTTCGCTTGGAGTAAATGAAGGTGAGAAGGGGTGATTTAAACCTCTCCTCATTCATTAAGTGTAAGGTATGGAGGGTCTGGCAAGCTGTCTGCCCGAGAGGGTCCTGTGTACCAATTTTTTCCAAAGAAGCCATGCCGAGTCCTCCACTAGCCAGAGTGGTCTGCACATGCTAACTTGGCACTTAATGGCTCAGCTACTCCCCTTGCAGGAGCCATGCACAGTTAAGGTGGCATCTGACAAAGAATATCCGTCCGAATTTGGTTGAAGGGACACCAAGCCTTGGATTACTGAGCACGCCTCTGTTAGGTGAATTTTTCTGAGTATATAGACTCAGTCTTTGTATTTTGTAATGATCAATGGTTGAGAGAGGCTCTCGGTTGTAAAACTTTAATAAAGCACTGTTATTCTGGTTATGCATGGACTTTTGAGACTTCTTGCCTTATGAATGTCAGTTTCTTTCACGTCTTTGTTTACATTGTGTTTGAGCAGCTCGGAATTGTAGGATCCAGTCGAGTTGTAACTGTTATAGGATGATGTAGGTTGGATCACT
>ML792736.1:316631-334014 GCA_009831015.1 Picea engelmannii
ATTGCCAATTCATCATTTCTTGTTGCATGTAGGCTAAAGGGTAAAACTGTTGTTTTAATGCAATAACAAAATCATTCCAGGAAGAGATTGTTTTACCACTTTTCTTAAGATCATCTCTAGTTCTTCTTTCCCACCATATGAGATTTATGCCTCCCAATTTGAGACTTTCTAGTTGGATCTTAGTTCCATCATCAAAAATCTTTTGTATCCTACAATAGACTTCTAATTGTATCACCCAATTATCTAGCTTTTCTGCATCTAACTCACCATCATAAGTGGGTAATTGAAACTTTACATCTAACTTTAATAATGGCATATCAGAAGAATGATGATTTTTTTTCTTATCCTTGGAGGAATGTACACTTGCTTCTTTATTAGATGATGAGGATGAAGGAGAAGAAGATTCTGAAGGTCCACCACCTCCAACTCCTCCTTCTGCTCTTACCGAAGATTCACCTTCTTCAACTTTTGGATTCCTTCGCTGACCTATTTCATGGTAAAGCTCCTCTACCATGGCTTGCATCAATTTAAAGGCCTCAAAGAAATCATCTTCAGATTTGAAGGGATCCAATTTCCATGGCGAAGACATCTCTTGCTTATGCGGTCGCCTTTGAATCTCTGTGTCAAGAGCCTCAAGTTGGCCTTCTCCTCACTTGAGTTTTGCTCTGGTGAGCATCCAATGCTTGCAATTCCTGTCAAAGCTTCACAACCAAATTCTTTGATACCATAAACTTGATCCAAAAATGAAGGTATTACTGATAAATTTCAAGTCAGTTTAATGTACTTTAGGCATCGGATCGATAAGAATGCGAAATACATAAACTTATTATCTTGTTTGCGGAATATCAAATGTGACTTTTACTTGATGGTTATTAATGAATAAGGAGATCAACCATTAATATCCATGCTTCAAAGGAAGAGAATAGAACAGCAAAACACAAAGAGAAAAAGAGACAAGAGGTTGATAACGGAGTTCACTAATCGTTGGCTACGTCTCTAGACCCGCTTCCAAGTGGGGGACCTCTTTATTGCTCTTTAAAATGCTCAAAGTTCTCTTACATAGGCTCTTTTCTATTACATAATGTGCTTCATATCTGTTGTGCAAGACATCCTTGCTCAGATTCAAGCATACTCCATCAAATTCCTCTCAACAACATGAGAAAAACGCCCCTCAAAACATGAGAAAAGGCCAAAATTTACAAACTGCCCCTTCAAAACCCTGCATCAAAAAAGTCCCCTGCAAGCTTCAAAAATCCTGGTTCTTATATTTTTCAAGGCCCAGATGAGGAATCCCAACTTCCCTCAAGATATGGCCTCTTTCTAGGATCAAATCCCCCTTCAAATGGCCTCAAAATCCTCAAAAACCCATTTTTTTGGCATAAAATCAAGCAAAAATCCATTATGTATAGTTTAAAAACCACTTTTAATTAAAAATACACAGAGTATCCCCTTTGGGCTATGCGCGCGCCCCTTTAGTTCGGTCATATGGTGACCATATGGCCAAGCGCTAGCCCAAAGGGCTAAGCACTGGCCTTAGATAAGCTCCAACCCCTGGTCTTTGGGTTCGTTCCATGGGACCTCCGTTTAAAAGAATATACTTTGTGCTTTGGAAGGAGATATCCCCTGGTTTCATTGCATACGTAATATAACTATGGGTTGGGGCTTAGCCCCAGCCCTTTTTCTGCCCACTTAGCATTACATTACAATTTAAATAAAATTAAACTTGTTACATTTAACAAGTAATATGTGTGGCGCGTTGGTGTTAGGGCTCTCCTCAAAGCGCTTTGCTTGGTTTTTTGGTCACGGGTTCAAAACCCATGGAATTCAAAAAAAATTAAACTTGCCACAACTGTTGATTGGGTGCCATGTGGCTGCCCATGCCTGGGGCACATGGCACCACCACATTTGACCAAAAAATTGTCATGTGTCCAATTCTAATTGGATCTACCACCTACATTTTCCCAGTCAACTGCTACCACTTGTCACACTGCCATTGGTCCAAGTCTGGATCATGAGGTGTCGTTGGTGATGTCATGATGACATCAGCATTGACTTTTTGACAGTCCTTTGAATTTTTTAGTTGTTTGAAAAAACAGTCAGAGTACGATAACTCTCACATACAGCATCCATTTGAGAAAGTAAATATACTGTCGGAATCATCACGACGAGCCGGTCACAATGGAATTGGTTTCATCCAATTCTGAGAAATTTGATTTTTGGGCATTTTTTGAGCCTGGGGAGCCTCCTGAATCATTCTTCTTAGTAAAGTTGTTCCATTGATTCATTTTCTTCTTCCTTTGATTATTATCCACTTGTTTCATCAATTGTTACATTGATGTTTTCCACAACTTTGTTCAACCTCTTATTGTAACACTTGTATGCTTTCCTTGTACTTGAGTAACCAACAAGTACTCCTCTGTCCACACGAGAGTCAAACTTTCCCATTCTTCCATATTCTCTTTTGATGTAGCATTTGCTTCTAAATACTCTGAAGTGATTCACATTTGTTGGTATTCCTTTCCATAGCTCGTAGGGAGTTTTGTCATTGTTGTTTCTAAGCATTTCTATTTTGAATGTGAACTATTGTATGCACTACATGTGTCCAAAAACTATCTGTCGATTTTGAGTCCATTAGCATTGTTCGAGCCATTTCCTATGTAATTATCATCTATTATGATAATGTTCATTTTTATATGAAACACTCTCTTAACCAATCTATGAATCCATTCTCTCATCCACTTTCATGTATATGTTCAAATCTGCTAAGTGTTCTTATGAATCCATCTCTGTCCATACTATCCAAGACTCTACTGCACAACTGTCCATAATGTTGACCCATTTATCATTGTACTATCATGAAGTATTCACTACTACAATTGATTGTACTTCTGCTAACTAAATGCTTTGGATATGTCTATTCAAACTTTGCAAGTTGCTCGAAGGATGTTTCTTTGGTCTGTCATAGTTATCACATAGACTCCCCCTGTCTACTATTCATGTTACCTAGGAGTATCTATGTCGGATGGCTCAAAACAATTCCTGCTCTGATGTGTATTCATCATCATCTTCATTGGTATATTCATTATCTCTTTGAGCTCTGACTTCTTTCTTTTTATCTGTGGATTCATCTTTCACTACAATTCCTGAAAGCACAATCTCTTGAACAGGTTCCTTATTTACCTGTCCTTCTTTTCTTTTAGTTGTTTTCCAAACCTTTATTTATCTAACATCTTTCTTTTTCTCTATAGAATTGTCTTCATCTCGTTTTATTGTCAATCTTGCGATCTTTGGTACCTGGTCTTTGTTCACCTATTCTTCGTGTTTTCTTATCCATACTTTCATACATCTGATATCAATGTTCTCTTTCATGGAAGTATCGATCATGCTTCTACAATCACTAACTGTGTGTCCATAGTTATGAAATTTGTAACATTCAATGTTACGTGGGGCCACATAAGCATTTCTTGCTTGAAAATTTAATTTATAATCCCTGCAATCTGCAACCTTATGTCCAAAGTTAGTACAATAAAAATAATGACCATAAAATAAATTTGCATACCTGGGAGTGAATGATCTTCTTTGTGGCATAGTCCTTATGAAATTTTGCCTTGACTGATCATGATCATGATTCAAGCTTCTTTGTGGATTGAATATGGATGGTCTTCTTGAAGATGTATCTTCAATAGTTTTCTTAGATTTTGGTTGATCATGATTCCTTCCTTTGAGTACTTCTGCATAACTCTTTATGTTTTCTTCATTCTTCTTTTCTAGCAACCTAGAGTGCTTCTCTTCATTCTCTATAACTGATGTGGATGTTTTTGTCTCTTCGACATTTTTGTTGACCTTGACGATTTTCACTTCTTAATTTGACAACTTCTTATTCAATCTTCTCAACCTCTTCTTATTTCTTCATTATATGACACTTCATGACTTCTTATGTTCTTTTCGCTTTTTCAAGATGAATTTTTATTGTGATTATTTCTTCTTCAAGTTCTTTCTCTTCTTGACCAAAATCTGCCTCAAGCTGATTTAGATCGTTAGTTCTTTCCTTAAGATGATTTGTCAATATCTTTGCTCTCATTCATGTTTCTTCCTTCCGTGCTTCTATGTTAGTTTCGAAATACTACTTTTGATATTCAATATTTTCTTTGATCTTTATGGCTTCTTCTAGCTGAGTTCTTAACTTCTCGATGACTTGTTGGGCTTCTTCAAAAATGTGAATACTTTCCTTTTGTTTCATCAATTCTTTATTGAGTGACTTGTTTTCTTCTCTTAGTTCATCTAAAGACTAATCAATTCTTCTTCGCAATTGTCTTCCTTTTCAATAAGTTTTTCTGTCTCATTTCCTTCATGGCATTTTATTTCAAGATGTCTACATTTTTCACAATTAAAGAAAAACAACATACCTCTGGTGATTATGTACTCTTCATCTTATGAATCTATTTGACATGGTGAACACAATTCTTCTTGATCTGTATTTGCATCTTCTTTGGAATTTTCTTAATCTTAGATGGGTAAAGAATATATTTCATGTAACTTATCCCAAAGTTCTTTGGCTGATGAAAAATTACCAACATTTTCTCTTATCGGAATAGGTAATCCTTCCCAGATGAAATCCATTGCTATTTTGTTATTCTTCTTCAATTCCTTCTTAGTTGCAGTCTTTGCCCTTTTTGAACTATCATATCTTGTAACAACTAATATCCAAATATAATGTCCATGTTCCTATAAAAATAATTTCGTCCTTCTGCTCCACATCTCGTACTTTAAACCATTCTGACCATTAAAAATTGGTACTCCATTCTCATAATAATCCATGATATCCTTCCAGTGGTTAAAATGTTTCCTGAAGGAACCTGCTATGATACCAATTGTTGGATTACTGAGAGGGGGGGTGAATCAGTAATAGAGAAATTTAATCATTTTTCACCATAAAATGCAAGTGTTATATCAATGTAGCATTATCATCCAATAGTTGCAGAGTAAATAAACAATGAACAAATGAGCAATCACACACATACACAGTACACCAGTGTTTTACGTGGAAACCTAAAGTGGGAGAAAACCATGGAATGTTTTTTCTTATATGTCTTTTAAGAATTACATTCATTGGAAGTACCAACTTCCTTTTTTTCCAAATGCAACTGGAAGGAGGCTCCAACCGCCTAGTTTCTCAGGCTACAACCTGAAGGAAGCTCCAACTCCCCAATTCTATGGCTACAACCAGAAGGAGGCTACAACCACCTAGTTTCTCAAGCTACAACCTAAGGGAAGCTCCAAATCCCCAATTCTCTGACAACAACCAGAAGGAGGATACAACCCCCTATGTTCTTTGGATACAACCTGTTAGTAACATTTATTGTCCTGGGCACAAGAGTATCCAGGTCTGCAAGTTGCACGAGAAGCGCCCGAGCGCATCACGAAAAAATCTCGTTTTAGGCTTCCAAGCAAGTATGCAGGCGAGATTATATTGTCGACGGTCCAGATTCATCCATAAGAGCAGATCGGCAGTCGACGGGAAATCACGGTTAGCGGAGTTGCGCTGATATTAGCGCGATGGATAGCACCCATATTGCATGTAGGAAAGGATAGCAGACGTCCATCCAAAGGACATGTGGCATGAGATCTAGTCACGTCGGATTTTCGGCATTCGGGAGTTCAAAGGGTGAGGGTTCTATGTCGTTCTACATATTGAAACCCCGAACCGTGAAGCGCCAAAAGCACCCAGAGTCGGGCCCGCAGTATCAAGGAGAAACTCCTTCATATCCCTGAGGTGCGAAGTGCCAAGAGCGTCCAGGACCCAGGGCCCACAGCATCGTCAAGTGAGTTCAGGACCATCAGATATGAGAAGGACGTGTGACACCCAATTAAGCCATCTCGGCGTTTCGCTCATCATGACTATGATAAGCAAGGATCAGCTCCTTCGTATTCACGAATTCCAAAAGCACCTTTGAGGATAAACACAGGGTCACAGACCGTGGTCACTTGGGAAATAAAAAGAGTTGTGCAAGAGGGGCCAAAGGCGTCGAGTTTGGTCACAGAAGGAATCATCGCGATCTCCAGGTGCCATCTGATTCGACCTCAATCCTGGTTTTTGCTTGGAGTAAATGAAGGTGAGAAGGGGTTGTTGAAACCTCTCCTCATTCATTAAGTGTAAGGTATGGAGGGTCTGGCAAGATGTCTGCCCGAGAGGGTCCTGTGTACCGATTTTTTCCAAAGAAGCCATGCCGAGTCCTCGACTAGCCAGAGAGGTCTGCACACGCTAACTCGGCACTTAATGGCTCAGCTACTCCCCTTGCAGGAGCCATGCATAGTTAAGGTGGCGTCTGATGAAGAATATCCATATGAATTTGGCTCAAGGGACACCAAGCCTTGGATGACTGAGCACGCCTCTGTTAGGTGAATGTTTCTGAGTATATAGACTCAGTCTTTGTATTTTGTAATGATCGATGGTTGAGCGAGGTTCCCGGTTGTAAAACTTTAATACAGCACTATTATTCTGGTTATGCATGGACTTTTGAGACTTCTTGCCTTATGAATGTCAGTTTCTTTCACGTCTTTGTTTACACTGTGTTAGAGCAGCTCGGAATTGGAGGATCCAGTCAAGTTGTAACTGTTATAGGATGATGTAGGTTGGAGCACTGTAACAGTTGCATTGTTTCTAATAGGTCCTTGTGATTTTCTTATCACTAAACGACTTGGAATTGGAGGATCCAGTCAAGTCCCCCTTTCAGTTTCTCGAAGCCCTGAACCAAGAGGATCTTGCATTCAGGATTTTTCTTCTGCAAACTACTGAAAGGCCTGTTGCCTAAGGTAGTTTGCTCACTCTTCTTACCAAATCTTCCACCTGCTCATCTTTTAATCACCTCACTGACTGAAGTTAGATCAAGACCTCCTTTGTTCCTTACATACCAGACCTAGTCCTCGAGTTAGAGTGATATCTTCCCGAGTCTCTATCCATTTGATCACCCATTAAAAACTATCATGACATAAAACTGATGGGCGTTGGGCTCTGCTCCTGCAAGCAATCCAGGAGTGACTTCTGATGCTAACATTTCTGGCGCCGTTGTCGGGGACGAAGTTGAAGATTTTCCCCGGAATTGAACGACATTGAGACTCTGATTCTGAAGGTGCATCAGGTATCAGAGCCTTTGAAGATTGCTATTGTGCACCTGGTGACTCCATTGTGACGACTCCACTATGGAAAACCTGTCGTGTTAATTGTGGATTTCAAAGGCAGACACACGCGGTCCCATCCACAGCTGCCTCTGTCTACACCTAAAACCGATCCGGAGGTGGTTCTCAGAAAAGGAAAGGCCTCTGAAGAAGAAGCTTCCACCGCCAAACTAGGTAATCTTCCATCTCCTTCTGTAGGAACCCCATTTTCTCCTCCTCAGTTTCTTAACAGACCTCTTTCCGAGGTTTCCCGTTTCCTGAATTTCGGGAGTGTTCCTGCTGAGTTTTCCCCTCCTAGTTTGGGATTGGAGGGAGAAATCCTTCTCACTCCCCTCTCCTCTGAAGTTGCGCTTTGGTGTAGACCCTAGACCGCAGAAGATTTCCCCACTCCTATATTTACCACTCCTCCTCTTGTTACTGTTACCACTACTGCACAAAGAGGAGCAACTACTAACTTGAGCCCATTATCCTTATCCTTAAATCCCCTTTTATTTCCCATTCCACTTCGAGACTCATACCCAGTAGCCCCTTCGTGAGCTCCTTCTCCTCCAAGTTCTCCTCCACCTAATATTCCTATGGTTGGTGCTAATCCCCCTCTAAATAGAATGGATGTCATAGTCGCTACCAGATATGCTCCCTTAATCCTACCCCATCCTATGAATTCTCTCCCTGCTGGAGATTACTTGAAGTATATGCCCAAGTTCACTAGGGAAGGGGACATAACTAGGGAAGAGCACCTGGCTACGTTCTACAGTTATGTAGACAACCTGAACATTGAAAATGAAGATGTTTGGATGAGAGTCTTCGTCCAGAGCCCGGATGGTGAGGTGAGGAAGTGGTTTAGAGGATTGGCCCCTGGATCTATTGTTGGGATCGAAGCCCTGGACAACGCTTTCCTGAGGCAGTGGGGAGATAGGAAGGATTTCATGTATTACATGACATATTTTGAGTCTTTGAAGAAGACGGAAGGAGATTCTATCTCTGACTTCTCCAAAAGATTCAATAAGATGTATAATAAAATTCCTACCGAAATAAAACCCTCAGAAGCCTCGGCCAAGATTTCTTATGCTAGTGCGTTTGGCCCCGATTTTTGTCTTTTATTGAGAGAAATAAGAGCCACCTCCTTAGCTCAAATGAAATATGCCTCCATAGAAGTGGAATCCAATGTATTAGAAGTTGATAGACTGAGGAACAAGGCTGATGCAGATAGAAGAGAGGGAAGATCGGAAGCCTCAACTTCTGGCCCATCGGTGCCCCACCCTCAAGTGGATGAACTGACCAAGATGGTGAAGTCTCTGTCTACAGAGATGCAGAGAATGAAGGTGGAGGGGAGGCAAGCATACAAGGGCCCTCAAAACACCGAAAACAAAGGAGGTTTCAGGAGGCCAAACAATATTACTTCCCCGACTGTGCAAAGAGAGAGGGGAAGAGACAGAGAAGACCAGAAAATTCAGGCCCATTTTCAAAACAATTTTGTAGCCGAGGGAGAAGAAGGGGAAACAGATGAGCTTGATCCTAAAATCCATTGCTTCAGGGACACTCCTCCTTTTCATCATCTCACTCAATCAGCATACGAGGATTCTCTCATGGATAGTCGGGTAAATGAACTGAGCAAGGGAGACAAGGCTAGTGGCAGCTAAGGCAGGTATCATCTGAGATCTAAGAAAAAAATAGTAGCACCTGATGTTCCTGAGTAGTTCACTAGAACAGAGAAACCTACTAATGAAGTAGTAGACATTCACATAGGTAAGAAGCCATGACCCCTCTCTCCCATAGTCCAGAGTCATGTTCCCGAAATAAGAGAAATCCTGAAGCTTGCATCTTCTTTTAATTTTGAGCATGAAATTCAAAAGATCAGAATCCTTGTGCCCCTAACTGAATTGATTAAACATTAAGGGTTCAAGAAACGCTTCTTTGAGATTTTATAGTCTGAGGTCTCATGCCTTCCCACAGACTCCATCAATTTGCAAGATGAAAAGCTTGTAGTTATTATAGGTCCTATGGTAGACGACAGGAATGACTCATCCCCTCCCTTCTACACTTCTTTGAACATACATGACAAGGTACTGCACAACTGCTTGATGGATTCGGGGGCTTCTCACAACCTCATGCCCAAAACTGTCATGGAAGAGTTAGGGCTAGAATTCACCCGAGCCTATCATGACCTCTATTCCTTTGACTCCAAAAAATTTCAATGTCTAGGAGTTATCAAAGACCTAGTCGTGACCTTGTTTCAGTTTCCCATGAAAAGTGTGGTCATGGATGTTGTAGTGGATGATGTCCCCCCCAAGATCGGTATGTTGTTATCAAGATCTTGGATAAAAAGATTGGGGGGAACTTTGCAGATGGATCTCACATATCCTACTATCCCAGTGTTTGGAGGAGAACATAGGAGGCTATACAGGGAAGCCCAACTAGCCTATATAATCAATGATGAGGCCAACCCTACCAACCATCCCATTTTTTCCTTGGACACTGATTTAGGTTCCAGTGTACTACAACTCACTAATGCTCCCGAGCCTTCTCTAAAACTCAGAAAGTCGCCCACCACTTCCCATAAATTTCCTCCCTCCATCACCCCCGTCTGGAAAATGTTCTTTGATGGAGCCTTTTCCAGGGAAGGTGTTGGAGCTGGGGTGTTTTTCGTGTCACCTACTCAGGAAACCATATCTCTGTCATACAAACTAGAATTTGAAGCTACCAACAATGTGGCAGAGTATGAATCCCTTGTCCTAGGATAAAGAGTCGCAAGGGAAATGGGAATTCAGGAAGTAGCAGTGTTCAGAGATGCAGAGTTGGTGGTCCGACAGATTAGAAACGCTTATCAGGCTAAGCATCCTCGACTCAGAAGCTACAGAAATGAGGTATGGGACTTAATTGACAGTTTCTTCTTATCATTCAACATTTCTTTTGTCCCAAGAGAGAAGAACACAGTGGCAGATTCCTTGGCTACATCAGCAAGCAATTTCAAAGTACCCTTGCCGCCCAAATTCAGATATGATGTAGAAGTAAAATACAGGCCCTCCATACCTGACAACGTCAAACATTGGAAGGTATTCGAGGATGATCTCGAGATCAATAAATTCTTGGAGACTGTCGAAGAATTTTCAGAGATGCATATCGACCAAGACTCTGTCTCTGAAGAAGAGCTTGATGGGGGTAAGTTTCTGAGTAAAATAGTAGAGTGTAACATTGTGCAGCTCCCCAGCAACCATATTCCAACAGGACTCGTTCCTTTGGAAAGGTTTTTTGATAGAAATGATGTGTCATTAAAAGGGGAAATCTCAGAGGATGACGCTGATATTATTCAGCGCAACATTGGCACTAAGAGTGAGCCCAAGTTTGTCAAATTGTCAAGAAGTCTGACAAAGGAGCAGAGGTCTGAATACACTAGAATTTTGAGGGAATTTGCTGATGTGTTTGCCTGGACCTATGAAGATCTCAAAACATATAACACTTCTGTCATTGAGCATAAAATCCCGCTGAAAAGGGAGGCAAAGCCATTTAGGCAGAAGCTAAGATAGATAAATCCTATGCTATTGCCTATTATGGAGAGGGAAGTGAAGAAGCTGCTACAGGCCCAGATCATCAAACCACTAAGATATTCAGAGTGGGTGGAAAACTTACCAGTAAGGAAAAAGAATGGAGAAATCAGACTCTGTGTAGACTTCAGAAACCTGAACAGGATCTCACGAAAGGATAACAATCCCTTACCAAATATGGAACATATACCGCAGAGGGTAACAGGAGCATCCAGGATGTCCATGATCGATGGTTTCTTTGGCTACAATCAAGTCTCTGTTCTACCTGAGGACAGGGAAAAGATGGCATTTACCACTCCATGGGGCACATTCATGTATGCCAAGATGCCTTTTGGATTGATGAATGTAGGGGAAACATTTCAACGTGCCATGGACATAGCTTTCATTGGGGAAAAGGATAAATTTGTGGTCGTCTATCTGGATGACATCACAGTATTTTCAAAATCTGATAAAGAACACTGTTGTCATCTCAGGAACGTTTTCCTGAAATGTAGGATTTTTGGCATTTCATTAAATCCCAAGAAATCTTTGTTCGCCATGCAGGAGGGAAGGTTACTAGGCCACATAGTATCAGTGGAAGGAGTCAAGATCGATCCTAGTAGAGTTGAGGCAATACAAGCCTTATCAATCCCGAGGTCCAGGAAGGAGGTCCAATCTTTCCTTGGTAAGATTAATTTTATGAGGAGGTTTGTTCCTAACTTTGTTGAGGAGGTAAAACTTATAACAGCCATGTTAAGGAAAGGAAATGAAGTGAGGTGGACTTCTGAATCGCAAAATTCCTTTGAGCAAATAAAGAAGGCCCTAACTAAAGCCCCTGTGCTTATCAGTCCTAATTACTCAAAGGATTTCCTTATTTTCTCCTTTGCCTCACCTGACATGGTGGCCGCTCTTTTATTACAAACAAACAAGGTTGGGCTAGAACAGCCTATTTCCTATTTCAGTCGAGCATTGAGGGATGTCGAAGTCAGGTATGACACTATGGAGAAGCAGGCCTATGCCCTGGTAAAGGCTCTCAAGGCATTTAGAATCTATGTCCTACAGTCAAAAATCATCGCTTATGTCCCCTCAGCTGTTGTTAAAGACATTCTTATTTAGCCTGACATAGACAGGAGGAGGAGTAAGTGGATAGCCAAGATTCTAGAATTTGACTTGGAAATAAAGCCTACCAAATTGATCAAAGGTCAAGGTTTAGCCAAGCTGTTGGCTGAAGCCAATTGCCAAGATTTGGGGGTAAGTTTCATCAACGAGTGCTCAAGAATTGAGAAGGGTCATATGTCTGAAATGGACCCTCAAAGGGATCCCCCATTGGCTCGATGTCCCTGGTATAAGGATGTCATATATTTTCTGCAAGAGTTGCGGCCTCCAGACGGCCTGCAAAGAAACAAGGAAAAGACTTTGAAGCTCAAAGCAGTCAGATATTGCCTTATCGATCAAGTTTTATATTGGAAAGACCCCCTGGGGTTACTTTTGAAATGTGTAGATCCGCAAGAGGCTGACAGGATCATGGTTGAATTTCACGACAGCCTATGTGGAGGGCATCATTTCTGGAAAACCACAGCCTACAAAATCCTCAGGGCTGGATACTACTAGCCCACCGTATTCACTGATGTCTGCAGAAGGGTCAGAGATTGCACCAAATGTCAAATATTTGCAGGAAAACAATAGCTCAAGTCTTTGTCGTTAAATCATGTGGTTGTTTCAGGACCTTTCCAACAATGGGGCCTAGATTTCATTGGAGAAATTCACCCCGCTTCCAGTGGGAAGAACAAATGGATCCTGACTGCTACCGATTTCTTCACCAAGTGGATTGAAGATATCCCCACTAGGAGTGCTTCCCACAAGGTAATCATTGGATTCCTGGAAGACCTCATTACAAGATTCGGCTGCCCAAGTAAGATTGTCACTGATAACGCAACCGCTTCCAGGGCTGAGCCGTTAACCAAGTTCTGTGGGAAATTCGGGATCAAACTGATTCACTCCACCCCATACTATCCCCAGGGCAATGGTTTAGAAGATTCCTCCAACAAAATCCTGATAAGGATCATCAAAAGGTTGTTGGAAGACAATAAGAAGGCCTGGCATTCAAGATTGAAATTTGCTCTATGGGTCGATCAAGTGACCACGAAGAGATCTATAGGCGTCTCTCCTTTCCAATTAGTCTATGGAGCAGAGGTTGTTTTTCCTTATCATTTAGCCATTCCTGTAGCAAAATTCCTCCAGGATCATGAAGAGGAGCCTGATGACATGATCAGAAGAATTCATCAGCTAGTGGAAGTCCAGCAGGCTAGGGAGCAGGTAATGGGTAGAATTCGGGACCATCAGCAAAGGATCAAGCATGTTTTTTATAAGAAGGCCAAGAAGGAAGAGTTTTGGATAGGAGACCTGGTACTGAAATGGGATGCTCCTAAACAAGATAAAGGCAAGCACGAAAAATTCGAAGCCCTGTGGATCGAGCCTTTCAAAGTATCTGAAGTATTCTCGAATAACACCTACAGGGTACGGGATTTGAAGGATCAAGAAGTTTTCAATGGCCCTGTGAATGGGCATTTCCTAAAAATATTTTTCTCTTGAGCCGCACATGGATCTTTCGCGGTTGTAAATATTGTTTTTCTTTCCATCTTTAAGTTTTAAATAAATGGCCCCATAGACCAACAGCAAGGCACTAGAGCTGCAAAATGAGTCCTTAGAGCATCACAGGGATGAATCTATCCCCCATGGAGCCTAATGTTAGTAACATTTCTTGTCTTGGGCACAAGAGTATTCAGGTCTGCAAGTTGCACGAGAAGCGCCTAAGCACATCACAGAAAAATATCGTTTTAGGCTTCCAAGCAAGTAAGCGGGTGAGATTATATTGTCGACGGTCTAGATTCATCCATAAGAGTAGATCGGTGGTCAACAAGAAATCACGGTTAGCAGAGTTGCACTGAGATTAGCGTGATGGATAGCGCCCATATTGCATGCAGGAAAGGATAGCAGTCGTCCATCCAAAGGACACGTGGCGTGAGATCTAGTCACGTCGGCTTTTCGGCATTCGGGAGTTCGAAGGGTGAGGGTTCTATGTCGTTCTACATCTTGAAACCCTGAAGCGCCGAAAGCGACCAGAGTCGGGCCCGCAGTATCAAGGAGCAGCGCCTTCATATCCCCGAGGTGCGAAGTGCCAAGAGCGTTCAGGACCCAGGGCCCACAGCATCGTCGAGTGAGTTCAGAACCGTCAGATATGAGAAGGACGCATGGAGCCCAATTAAGCCATCTCGGTGTTTCACTCATCGCGACTATGATAAGCAAGGATCAGCTCCTTCCTATTCACGAACGTCGAAAGCGCCTTTGAGGATAAACACAGGGTCACAGCCCGTGGTCACTTGGGAAATAAAAAGAGTTGTGCAAGAGGGGCCAAAGGCGTCGAGTTTGGTCACAGAACGAATCATCACAATCTCCAGGTGCCATCTGATTCGACCTCAATCTTGGTTTTCGCTTGGAGTAAATGAAGGTGAGAAGGGGTGATTTAAACCTCTCCTCATTCATTAAGTGTAAGGTATGGAGGGTCTGGCAAGCTGTCTGCCCGAGAGGGTCCTGTGTACCAATTTTTTCCAAAGAAGCCATGCCGAGTCCTCCACTAGCCAGAGTGGTCTGCACATGCTAACTTGGCACTTAATGGCTCAGCTACTCCCCTTGCAGGAGCCATGCACAGTTAAGGTGGCATCTGACAAAGAATATCCGTCCGAATTTGGTTGAAGGGACACCAAGCCTTGGATTACTGAGCACGCCTCTGTTAGGTGAATTTTTCTGAGTATATAGACTCAGTCTTTGTATTTTGTAATGATCAATGGTTGAGAGAGGCTCTCGGTTGTAAAACTTTAATAAAGCACTGTTATTCTGGTTATGCATGGACTTTTGAGACTTCTTGCCTTATGAATGTCAGTTTCTTTCACGTCTTTGTTTACATTGTGTTTGAGCAGCTCGGAATTGTAGGATCCAGTCGAGTTGTAACTGTTATAGGATGATGTAGGTTGGATCACTGTAACAGTTGCATTGTTTCTAATCGGTCCTTGTGATTTTCTTAGCACTGAACGACTTGGAATTGGAGGATCTAGTCAAGTCCCCCTTTCAATTTCTCGAAGCCCTGAACCAAGAGGATCTTGCATTCAGGGTTTTTCTTCTACAAACTACTGAAAGGCATGTTGCCTAAGTTATTTTTCTCACTCTTCTTACCAAGTCTTCCACCTGCTCATATTTTAATCACCTCACTGACTGAAGTTAGATCAAGACCTCCTTTGTTCCTTACATACCAGACCTAGTCCTCGAGTTAGAGTGATATCTTCCCGAGTGTCTACCCATTTGATCACCCATTAAAAACTATCGTGACATAAAACTTATGGGCATTGGGATCTGCTCCTGCAAGCAATCCAGAAGTGACTTCTGACGCTAACACAACCGAAAGGTGGCTACAACCACATGTCCTTGCCCCGTCAACCCGCCCTGAAATATAAGTGTCAAATGTAGAAACTGAATATGTCATTGACAAACCTGTCACTGTATACTCATCAACCAATCTGATCTGATCACATATACCTCAAGCACTATACCACAAGTATGTACCTCAAACCATGTGCTAGAACCTCATTGTTATACAACATCTATCTATACCAATAACTTCGGCAACATACCTCAACCAAAATCCCTCAAACATGAACCAATACTAAACTTCAGTAGATCTGCCTCAGATAAACTCTACAACAACCCCTAAACTTCCAAGAGGTCATCCAACAGATTTTCAAGGAAAACCCTCAACTAGATTCATAAGTTCAACACTACACATATGAAAACCATACATTTTTCTTCTTGAAGCATTATGTTGCCACAATTTTTCTGCCGCAGTTTTTTTGCCATGGTTTTTCTGTCGCACTTTTCCTGCCACACTTTTTCTACAGCGGTTTTTCTGCTGCACTTTTCCTACCGCAATTTTCCTGTCACACTTTTTCTGCCACACTTTTCCTGCCACGATTTTCTTTCCGCAGTTTTTCTGTCACACTTTTCTTGTCGCGATTTTCTTGCCACACTTTTTCTGTCGCACTTTTCCTGCCACACTTTTTTCTGCCGCACTTTTCCTGCCGCACCTTTTTTTTGTCGTAGTTTTCTTGCGCGATTTTTCTACTGCACTTTTATTGCCGCACTTTTCTCTATCAATAATACCTTCCCAAATAACCTTTCACAAAATAGATATTCAATGATATTCAATAGGTGATTAAATGAGAGACATTTTCCTCTTATTTATACTTTCATGTAGCTTCCTCAAGGGGTTACCTTCTAACCATCTTAACCCACTTTCTTTATTTTAGGGCTAACCCACTTCTAACCACTTGTCCACTTAGTAATTTATCCATTAACTTTATTATTTAAATAATTTATTTTGTATCCACTTTGACTTATAGTATGCTTGTCACTTCACTTTATTATTTACCTTCTAACCATCTTAAACCACTTTCCTTATTTTAGGGCTAACCCACTTCTAACCACTTGTCCACTTAGTAATTTCTCCATTAACTTTATTATTTAAATAATTTCTTTTGTATCCACTTAGACTTATAGTACACTCATCACTTAACTTTATTATTTAAATAATTTCTTCTTTACAAACACTTTGACTACTTTGACCTTTGGAGGCTTCTAGATGACTCATGAGGGTTCTCCAACTTCACATCGCCATAACTCTCTAACCGTGAGGAGTTATGTGGCATTCCACATACCACCGGAAATTGAATGACATGTACTATCCATCTATAATAGTCTTACCTACAAATATATCAAAAATCATACCATTATCCATCAAACAAACTTGAGTCCATTACCCAAACCTTTGTGCTACCGAAATTTTCTACCAGACTTTCTTCAAGGATTGACATCAATGAAAACCAACCCAATTAATCTACAATTTCTTCATATTTATGCCTTCTTTATTTACGTTTCACATAAGCTTTGTTTATTCTCTTTAATGACATTCATGTGAATGTCATCGAATAAAATATCTTGGATCATATATTGATTCACATACAATTAAAAGTAAAAGGAAAATCATAAAAAAACAATAGATACATATTCATTCTTATTTTAAAATCTGAAAGTCAAAACATTAAAGTTATAGCGCATCAAAAATTTTGCAAAATGAGCATAGTTTTCAAGGGCATCTTAAAACTAATCAAAAATATCATATATCCAAAATTCATAATTCTGAAGAGACGCATCACCATCTTATTGGACATCATTTTTTGTGTCCATTGTATCATTTCTCTCTTCCATTGGGTCTTTGATATCCGCAAGTTCTCCAAAGTGATCCTTACCAATCAATCCTCCTAATGGTACTTTAGGTTCCTTTGAAATTTTTACCACCTTTGATTCATTAAAATATTATTTCCTCAAGCCAACTTCTTTCATTTCATCTGGAAGACTTGGAATAGCATTAATTCTTTATTAAATAAAACTGCATTGTAGTGGGTCACTTTCAATGGCTATGCAATTTCTTCCTTTTTGTAAGCAACACGCTAGTGTTGTACCTAATCACCAAATACAAAATAAATAATTAAGTTAAATAATGTAAAAATAAATAAATTAAAAATAATAAAGATTGAAATATGGTTTCATAAATGTTGTATCATAAGTCTTACCTGAAC
>ML792737.1:0-15285 GCA_009831015.1 Picea engelmannii
TTTTTGTATGCTTGTTTTAATTTAGTTCCTTTCTTAAATGCATTTGTGTAATCTAGAATATTACAACAGTGCCCAAAACTGCCTTTACTTATTCATTCTTTACATTGCAACATTCATTTTTCTCCTTGTTGGTTGTTTTCACCATTCATTTTGCAAGTCTTCACTTTATCTTCCAAGAATTACATAGCACCAAGGGCCAAGAGGAACAATGTACTCCCTCTTGAAATTGATCTGCAAGCTTGTTGCTTGTCAACCAACATTTAAAGGGTTTAATAGAAACTTGGATCTATGTGTGTTAAATAAGGAAGATGATACCCTTTGGGTAGTGAATTTTCAACCATGAAGTCAAAATTTTGTGTCTCTGAAACCTGGGGCTTTCAATCATTTATTTAAAATCAATTTTCTTTGTTTTTTTTGCCAGAGTAGTGGTGAGCAATGGAGAAAAATGAGTTGCAAATGAATCAATGTCCTAGGAACCCTTTACTATTGTTGGAGGAGAAGAAGAAATAAAAGTTAGTTTCCATTTGTTGATGCAATATAAATATCAAGTTTATCTTGGGATTTTAGTTGTGCCTTTTCAAAAAGAAGAAGAAATAAGTGTAGAAATTCATCTATGAATTCATTACAATGTATTTCATTTGCATTAAACAATTTGTTTCTCATAGTTTATTGCTTACATTATCACATGGTTGGTAGTTTTGGGTTTGCGTTTACATGGAAAAAACTTACTATTGTAGCAATCCTTCCATCCCTTTATCATGCTTGTAGATTTTATGTCGAATTTTTTTTTCTCTTATTTGAGACTTGCCGGTGAAATAAGCTTGTAAACAACATTCATGAGATTTTTATTTCCATATCTCATGCTCACATTTGATTGTAGATTTTGTATGACAAGCTTGGAGAAATCACCTCAAAAGAGTGATTCTCTAAATGAATCACTTCCATTGTATAAAGCAAAAGATAGAGAAAGAAAAAGGGATGACATTTTAGTTTGTTTCATGAAGTTGAAAGACAAAGGGAAGTAAATGGAAGTGTATAAATCTATTAATGAGTTCATTTCCATGTTTCTTCAAGTGAATTTTAAAAAAAATAAAAATTGCTTATTGCTTATTTGCTCACAATGTCTTGTTGTTGAAGGTTTTAAGCTCAAGTTTGCATGGATAAATTGATCATTCTCATATTGAGAAAAGGTTGTTCTTGCTTGAGAAATGTCGATGGAGAAGCTTCATAGAGCCAGTCATTTTATTTCCTTTTCATGTGGTTATTCGATATCTCACTCAAATTGCATTTCTTATTTTTATAATGAACTCAGAGTAATAATATCATGAGTTTTCTTCTAGGGATGGAAAGGCCAAAGATTGAGAAAAATATTACAAGAAATATGTCATCGCTCTTGTGCTCTCATTCATTAAGTGATGGGAAAACACAGAGCAAGCAACATTGCATGGTTTTAGACATTTTCTTTGAAATTTCTCTAGAATCCTAATAGTTATTGTCATTTTCATCTCACGGATTTCTTGATGCATTCTTTGGTAGTTGTAGGTTTCAAGTTCAAATTTCAAGGAGGGATACTTCTATCGATCCATATCTCTATTGCATCACCATTTTTGTGAATCTTGTGAATATGAGATATGGTATTCCTACTTGGAAAGTCACTAGGGGAGAGAACAATTCAAATCCATCATTTGGTATCATTTTCATTTTGATTTCTTAATCTCATTTATTTCCAGGTTGCAGTACTTGGGGAAAACCCCAAGTAATTTCCCTCATTTCAAGGATGGTACCTAGGGTAAACCATAGAATCTTCAGGGTATAAAGTCATTCAAATAAAGGGCTTAAAGTCATTACAACAACCCAAGCTAAACCCAATTGACAAGCTTGATCTCATGTTTGAGTTGATATGCAGATTTTTAAGACATGGTTGAGTGGAAATGGATCTTGTCCTTGTGTTCAAGCATTTGAAATCCAAATCCAAAGAGTGGGTAAAGAGACATACAAGAAAAAACCATATTCAAAATTTTCCTCTTTGTGTTAAATGCTTATACCCTTGAGGTTGAAAGACAAAGATGGGCAACAAACAAGCATCCATTGCCTTATTCATTTGACTCAAAACATTGCTCCCAAATAAATGCACAAACCTTTTGAAAACTGCAATGGTGAAGGGTGTGCTTTGCATTCTAATGCTTGACAAATTTCTTTAAAGGAATTTTCATTTATTGCAGAAATTGTATAAGTTCCTTAAATGTGAATTGAATTAACGGCAAGGTTGTGATTTGCATTGGCATGTTGATTTTTAGAGGAATACTTTTGGTGAAAAGTGTGAGGGAACTCCTTGATGTGCAAGCCTTGAAAGAGCCATGATCATTCACATTATGTTACAAGGAGTTAAATTCACAACAAATCATTGATATCTTCTTGATCTCACACACTTACAAGTCCAAGGCTCCTCACACATTTGCAACCAGAGCATGCATTTCCATTTTCAGCTCATATAGTCATTTGCTTGCATTATCTTGTGTTTGGAAGTTTCAAGCTTGGGATTCATTGGCTAGCTTGCTTTTAGAGCAATATTTCCTTACACTTTCCATTCATTGTGAATTTCATATGGAGGAGTGATATTCTCATTTCAAAACCACCAGTGAAACAAACTTGTAAAACCATCCATTAGTTTTGTTTTCATGTGGTTACTTTATCTCATGCCCAAGTTCTATATTGCATAAATTTAATGAAAGGATTGAGGAGAAACATTGAAGGTTGGCTTCTGGTTCAAGTCATTCTCATTTAATGAAATGACAAAGCCAAGGTTGAAGTAAAGAGTTTACAAGAATAATGACACTCACTTGTGTTTGCACTCATGAAGTAAAGGACATAGATGAGGAATCAAACTTGTATGCAACAAAATGGTTCATTCTTTCACCCTTGCCATTTCCCCCGAGTATATGCAAGAACTTCATGAAAATTGTAGCAATAAGATGTACAAGTGGCGTACCAGAAATTTTAAAGGATTCTTTTGGTTATGAGTACAAGGGAAGTTCTAGTGTGAAATCCATTAAAAGAACTGTGGTCACAAAGAGTTTGACTCACAAGTTCATTGGCTCTCACTCAATCACACTTTTACAATACCTCACACATTAGCATAATTTTACCTTAAAAACAAAGCTTGTTTCAACATCTCCATTATGTACTTTATGTAGAATCTCAAGCTATTAATTACATAAGAAGTACTTTATGCAGAATCTCAAACTATTAGTTACTTAAGAAGTTTAACATGTTTCCAAGCATTCACATGAGTGTTTGACGAGTTTGTATTATGTCACTATGCAAATTCTTGACAAGAAACAAAGGAGAACTCCTAGATCGAAGAGGCCATGAATTAGAAAGAGTTCAAGATCATGCTTTAAAGCCTCTTGCTTGCAGAGTTTTACTCTTTTTTTAGAGAATCAAACTCAAAGGAAAATATGCAAGAATGAAAATTCCAAAGCACGTGAAATGAACACCATATGTTCATAGAGAAGAAACTATCAATGGTGAAGTTGGAAAAAAAACAAGGGGAAGAAGACCAAGATACATCCATTCAAGAATATCAACAAAGATGATAGTCTCCAAAGTATGCATGTGCAAGGTATTGATTGTAACTATGAGGCAAACTAGTGCTCAAGACCTTGTCAAGTCTGTAACCACTAGAAGACAAATCACGTGGTAGAGAACATGGATGGATAATTTGTAATTTTAACTATTTTTATTGTAAATAGGTTCACACCATCATATTTGTAATGAGGACAAAAAGTTGTAAATCGAGCTAGCCAATAAAATAGGAAGGCCAGAAGGCAAGAAGGTGGAAGGCCAAGAGTCATTTAGGAAGGTCAAAAGGCAAGAAGGTGGAAGGCCAAGAGTCATTTAGGAAGGCCAAAAGACAAGAAGGTGGAATGACAAGAGTCAAGTAGGTAGAAGACCAACAATCATTAAGAATTTCTATAAAGGGGATCTTTTCACTCTTGCAAGGGATTCCTCATTTGGCATTGTAAGATATCTTCAAATGTTGAATAGAGTGGCATTATTGACTTGTACTTTGTAGTCTTGCAAAATTGTTGATGGTTGTGAACTATTTTTTATCTGGAATGGATCATTATAATATTTTTCATCTATCTCGATGCTTTATGGGTGAAAAAATTGGAGGAATATGTTGATATTATGGTAGTTGTGGGAGGTATTAACCTCCACATGTAACCCTGACAAGAATATAATATTTTGGAAGTAAGAAGAAACCCTAAAGCATTGGACATAATCCTATAAGACAAGTTGGCTAAAGGAAATATTTAATATTAAGTTTTTAGCCTCCAGAATGAGAATTCGGCCCAGATAGCTAAGGAAGAGTAATATAAATACAGGATGCTAGAGCTCATTTGCACACACAGCTCGCAACTGCAGAAATTTAGTTGTGCCCAATTATGGAGAGTAGTTGCAGTTGCATCTACTACAACTTCTATTTTTGGTTTCAGTCTTGGACTCTCTCTTGGTTATGGTTTGTACTTTCTTCTTGGTATGCTAACTCTGGAGAGTGATACACTACCTTGATTGGCTATTAGGCCTAGGGTTTGCTTCTAGAATTATTCTAGGTCAAGGTTAAGGTGCTCGGGGGTGGCTTCAGCCTATGGTTGGGTGACAATATTGCTATATTGTCTATGTTTAAACGAGCATGCCTATTATTCTTAACAAGTTATGGGCCCACACTATCTTCAGACAATCTAACCACTTGAAGATAGATTGGGAGGATTTTCTCAGTTACAGTTGCATTTGTAGTCAAAGTTTTTGTTGCAGCAACGAAACTCTAACCCTCTTGTTGAGGCACCTTAAGTGAAGAGATTGACCTAAATTATGGATAGCCTAGTGCACCCTAACCTAGTGCACCTCCTAGTACTCTCAGCAAACTAAGACGTCAAGTTTGAGTTTTTGGTCAAAGTCAAAGGTTGACCAAGTCAAAGCAGTCATGACCTACTCTATGAAGTCATAAAACAAGTTAGAAGGGGATTCTAACTTTAGAGCATGGAAGACAAGGATTGATCTCATCCTTTCCAAGAATAAAGTGTTGGATATTGTGAAAGGAAAGATTGTGGAACCACAATTTGAAGAAGGAAAAGAGAAGGAACCTCAGAACGTTGCAGTTATGGAGAAGTTCAAAGGCAATGACATCAATTCCATGAGTATCATAGTGGACTTTGTAAAAGACCACTTGTACCCTACATCTCTCATCTTGACTCATCTAAGAAGATGTATGATTCCCTAACTAACCTCTTCTCATTCAGAAACATTGGACAAGTAATGAGTCTGAAGAATGAGCTCCGTGACATGAAAATGAATGATGATGACATCATGAAATCATACCTTATGAGAATATCTCAGTTAGGAGATCAACTACAAGATATTTAAGAAATCATTTCTGAGAGGGAACTGGTAAATATAGTACTCAATGGTATTCCCAAGACATGGGATGCATTTTCCACAATCATGAACACAAGAAAGGAGTATCCCACATTTGAAGAACTTTGGACTTGTTGCGCACAAGAAGAATCAAGGATTAACTCAAAAGAGAAATCACAAAAGAAATATGATGATCAATCTTTCACATTAAAGTTCAAGAATTTTAGGAATAAGAAGAAGTTAGGCTCAAGGAAGAAACCAAATAAAGAAAAGGATATGTCAAACATAAAATGCTTCAACTGTTGAAAATATGGTCACTACAGGAACCATTGTCCTGAGTTAAATAAAAGGAAGGAAACAGACGAAGAAACAGTTGTCGAAGAAAGGGAACCCTCAAAGAAATTCAAGCAGGATAAAACAAACTTCTTCTTCTAAGTCAAGGTAACAATATTCTTCAAAGCCCTTGTATATATCATGTTTACATAGTTCTTGTACATATCTATTTCTTAGAAGAAAATATGTTCAAGGGAAACAATACATATGGAAGAATAAAAGGATAAGGATTGTTATTACAATGACTATAAGTCAAGCAATACACATGAAAAGATGAAGTATGTTGACAATCTTTGGTAAAAATTCCTGTGGAAGCTATTATATAAGTAAGAACTGCCAGATAAGATGAAATCAGAATCAAACTTGAAGAGACCCAGAAGAAGTCAAAACAGAGGAAATTAGAAAAAGATTTATGACACCTTGCAGAAGGCAATAAGAATGCAAACAGAAGCGTGGACTATCTTAGATGGAGGGAGATGATTACAGAATTCCAAAAGAAGAGAATTCATTCATGCATGAAGCAAGGATTAGGAGGGAGATAATCCTAATTAATATGATCCATTGAGGAATATGAAATATCTATCCATGTTCCCATTGAAAGTAGCAGCACATGTTTAGTTTGACTTTAGAAGAAATCTTCTTCGAAAATAAGCCTTAAAGTATCCTTGGTTTTCTATCTACATCCATGATCCTATGATGAAAGGAAGAAGTTGGAATCTTCAGGGCATGGAATCTATAGAAGACTCCATGGACCCAAGAGCTAAATAGAAACATGAAGAACATGAAGATTCCAAGAGAGAAAGAATAATCCAGAACAACCAGTTATTATACCGAAAATCACAAAGACTAACGGCTTGGTTTGAACTCACTAAGAAGTGATCGAGTAGAAGAAATGGAAGTTATGATAGAGAACAGTGTGAAAAAGACTTATGAATGGAGGCATTGCAAAGATTCAGAGGTTCTTCCAGAAGGAGGGAGAAGACTATGAAAACAACTTGTTCTAGATATACCTCTTGTAGTATCCATGGATTGGAATTTACATGTAAAATATTGTTCTTCCTAATAAAGAAAGTGAGAAAGAAGCTTATACCAGAAAGAGATCCATGTATGCAGATATAAGAAGACCTTGTATGAATTCAAACAACTTGATGCAAAGTATCTCATATACATCAGAAGCATGGTGAAAATTTTCTATGACAGAGATAGTGTATTAGAATAGTTACTCAGAAGTCTGGGATGATGGATTGCTAATCCATGGAAAAATCTCATGATGACAGAAGAAGTGCTACTTGGATATGTTTCAGTTTGAGCCCTGCCACAATGTCATGAGCTAGCAGGAAACATAAGTGTTGAATTTGACCATGATATATTGTAATGATCAAAGCTATATGAAGCCTTCATAGAAAATCAGTGTTCCATGACAGACCAAAGTACATTGAGATCAAGCATTACATTCTCCATGATGAAGTCCAGAAAAGAGAAGTGGTTCTCCAATATATCTCCACAGATGAGAAGATAGAAGAAATTTTGGTAAAGCCTGTCCAAGATGAAAAAGTTTGCATACTTAAGAAACAAGTTGGGGCTCGTGGAGACGACTTCCTTATTGAAAAAGGAAGAGATTACTCCCGGGTTGGGAGGGAGCACTGATGTGTTATTGATTTATGGAAAGTCATTTTTCAGTCGGGAAAATGGTCCAAGATAAGCAGATCCTTTCCAGTTCGGAAATTGGTTTGAGATTTTTGACGGACAAGCATTTTCCAGTTTAGAAAGTGGTCCAGATCGGACAGTCATTTTCATAATGAAAATGGTTCGATAGATTGTTGATGTACCATAGACAGTGATTCCCCTTGTGGCCAGTGTGGGGGAATGGTCTAGGATAGTGATTCTTCTTGGCAATCACTCTGATTAGTGGTCAAGTAGAATGGTTTTCCTCATCAGGCAGTCATTCTTTCGAAGTTCACAATTGTGATAAATTTCGAAGAATGGTTTGTTTTGGAGGTTGGTGCAAGACAGTCATTTTCATTAGGAAATGGTCTAGACAGTCATTCCCTAGGGAAGACTCATTCTATCCAGGTTTCACTATGATTAGTGCCAGAGGAATGTCCCAGTTAGGTGAAAGGTCTAGGTTCATCAATCAAGGACATGCATTGCCTAAGGCAGGCTCAGGCAGACTCATTCTCTCCAAGTTTCACTATGACTAGTGTCAGAGGAATGGCCCAGTTAGGTGAATGGTCTAGGCTCAGAAATCAAGGACAATTATTCTTCCATGCCTGAGAAGAATAATCCAGATAGCCCATGGTTGATGTTTTAAATTATGAGAGAAGATGCTCTTTCAGATCTCATAGATGTGAGTGGAAGAATGGCCCAGATAACTCGGTTTATATCATGAAGGTTGATATCAGATGATATGATTTATATGGAGATTGTATGTCTATGGACAGTAGATGTATGCTACTATGTTGGATGTGTTCCACTGGTTGTGACTATGTGTCATTGATTAAGTAGACATGTGATACTTGGTGTGGTTGTGTACCATTGGATAGTAGTTGTGTACTACTATGGATAGACACAGTTGTGTTCTATTGAATGACATTGTTCTGATTTCCATGTAGACTATCAGTAGTGTTGAAAATTATTGTCATCTAGATGGATAGTCATTGTCTTTATGGAAAGACATTCTCCAGACAGAAAATGGTCCAGGACATTTATTCTTCTAGGGCGTATGTATGGATTAGAAGAATAGTCCTTGTATCCCATGGTGTGGCTTCCAACATCTGTTGGAATAATTATTCTTCTAGGACATATGTTTGGATTAGAAGAATGGTTCTTGTATCACTCTGTGGAGTGAGTGACTTGTTCAGCATCATGCCTGATTAATCAGATGGAGTATGGCTTCGAGAGATGATGCAGTTGATTCTATCAGATGATATTGATAGTGATGATGGTGCTCGTGATCTAATCATGAGATAGCATGTATGGCTATGATTATGCTACCAGTTGAATGGTATGTTTGTGCTCAAGACCATTTCCTTCAATACCTCCCTATCTAGGAGGGAGTGTTTATATTATGGTAGCTACGGGAAGTATTAACCTCCACGTGTAACCCTGACAAGAATAGAATATTCTGGGAAACAATAAGAAACCCTAAAGCATTGGACATAACCCTAGAAGACAAGTCAACTAAAGGAAATATTTAATATTGAGTTTTTAGCCTCCAGAATGAGAAGTCGGTCTAGACAGTTGAGGAAGAGCAATATAGATATAGGATGCTAGAGCTCATTTGCACACATAGCTCGCAACTGCAAAAATTTAGTTATGCGCGAGTCTGGAGAGTAGTTGCAGTTGCAGCTACTGCAACTTCTATTTTCGGTTTCATTCTTGGACTCTCTCTTGGTTATGGTTTGGACTTTCTGCTTGGTATGCTAACTTTGGAGAGTGATATGCTACCTTGATTGGCTATTAGGCCTAGGGTTTGCTTCCAGAATTATTCTCTGTCAAGGTTAAGGTTCTCGGGGGCGGTTGCAGCCTATGGTTGGGTGACAATATTGCTATATTGTCTATGGTTAAACGAGCACACCTATTATTTCTAACAGAATCAACTTGTAAGGACATTTTAGTGATTGGTCCAAATTTGCAAATTTGGGTCCAAAATACCGTCTAAAATCTTCCTGAGCCATTTTGAGGCATCAAACAACACTTTTTATGGTCCAAACCTTACTATGGAGTCGCCATCTATATTCTACGCACCAAAACCTTTTCAACGGTGCAATAATTGCCTCAATGTTATGCCTCCCACAAGTTGACCTAATGTATTGATCACCACAATGTGAGAAGATGCCACATTAGCCCCCATTACTTGAACATATGGGGCTAGCCACATAGTGGATTTTCTAGAGCATTCTAAAAGGTCCAAACCCAATCACTAATTGAGGATTTAGGAAGTCAAACCCTACCCCTAGACAGGTATCAGGATATGTTAAATACCGAACCACTAGGAGGAGAAGGGGTTCCATTCTATGTTATCGTATTTTGTTCTATATCAGAGCAGAACAACTAGGAGTGAGAAAATTAGAGACCATAATAGATGGATTTAATGTTTTGTAGCAGCCTAACAGGCCACAAGTCTCAAGTAACTCCATAGAGAGTGCCTTCTCCTTTTCACTTGTATCATTTCCAAACTAGAGAAAAGAGAGAAAAGTAGCCTCGCCTTCTAGCTATGTTTTCTCCGGTAAGGGTTTCCTAGAGAAAATCTTCGTGTTTTTTTTGTGGATGGTGTGTGATTGTGTTTTATTATTCTCTATTTTCAACATTTTATCTATTTCATGCATATGCAAAAAAACAACAACTAAAGATTTTGGAATCTAAAGGAATTTAATCTTCATAGTGTAGATTTCATTTTTATTTATCATATTTGTTGTGACTTATTGTTCCGGTGTAATATCCTTGACGGTTTACAGATCAATTTTGTCCATTCATAGTCTTCTTTGGTGCTTGTAGGGATGGATGTTGTGACTTATGGACTATTCTCTTGCTCATTATGTTTGTGCCTGCTTATGATATACATTAGTAACTGTTGGATGTAACTCTTGATGACTTATAGGCTATCCTTAGTCCTCAAATCAAACTTTGGTTTTTGCATAAATGGTAGATGGTGGACTATTCTCTCCACTCTTTGCAAGTCTCCCTTGGATTTTTGTCTAACATATTGATGTGGAACATGTATTCTATCGACAATTGGTAGGCCATCATTGGTCCTTAGTGTGTGCCCTAGGTTTGGTTTCAATGGTAGTTGGTGGATTATTCTCCTTGCTTTCTATACCTTCTTTTTCTTTCATGTCAAATTGGTTCTTTACAGTGCTCCCACATTATTATATTAGTTTTCATTTCATATTGCACTTTGCATTTGCATAGTAGATGCATTTTATTCATTTCACAAAAAAACAATACAACAAGTTGGGCCATAACCAGTAGTAACCAGACCATATCTAGAGGGTTCACCATTTCAATGGAGGAAGCTCTAATTGGGCCCTTTCATTGGGTGAACTTGTGATGTTGACAAGGGGACATTTTCTCGTGTCAACTCGTTGAAAGCTATGAGTAATTAATGTATTAGACAAACTAAGTGTAATGTATTGAAAGGTAGGTGTATTAAACCTTGACAAATATAAGAGAGAATATAGATTTTACTTCAAAAATAAACTCATAAACTTCATAAATATCAAATGCATTCACACCATAAACATAATAATATAGAGAAAAGAATCCTTAATGTAGGGTAACACCATCAAATACTCCTTCGGGAATTAATTATCACTCCATAACCTATGCTTTCTACAAAACAATACATCCTCATGTGTATTTATACTTTCTCATGAGTATTCCTAGGGGTCTATGCCAACTACCCCTTATTAGTATATTATTTCCCCTTAACTACCCAATGGTCCTATTTATTACCCATAAACTACCAAGTGGGCATATTCCATGATCATGGCTACATTACATTCATTATTCCCTTGGGTACATCCCTATCAGGCACCCCATATTATCCTCCCTAAGTACATTACACTAGGTGTAACATATTGAAAGCCTTTAAGGGGAATAAATTGGTATCAAAGAAGTTAGACAAGGGAAGCACATTGGATTTTCTACTAGCCCATGGTAAGTGGAGGAAAAATTTGTGGTGATTTCATCTATGCAATGAACATACTTCACCTCTGGGATTTCTTTCATCGACTTCCTTCTCCATCCATCTCTTAGTCTAGGTTATGTAGATAGATATTCATTATGAATGAGTGGATAGATCATTGAGCCCTATGATATCCCTCCCTATGGGTGGTGTTGGAAAAGATTTTCTCTTATCTCTATCTCCACTTTCACCTCTCTAGTAAAGACAAAAAGTCTTCATCATCTACATGTTACTGCAATGTGTCCAATGAATATTACTGCATGATATTATGAGATAAGCAGTATAGTAGGACGAGTAGATAAAAACATAAAGAAAGTAGGAATTCAAGTTTTGTTTCTCCTCATGCAGAGTAGACAAAAGCCACGTGGAGATTATCATCCCGCTAACTCACCTAGGCTTTGGATATCAGACCAACCTCTTGCTTCTCTTCATGCAAAGTAGACAAGAGCCACGTGGAGATTATCATCCCGCTAACTCACCTAGGCTTTGGATATCAGACCAACCTCTTACTTATTTCAAAACTAACATCTTCCTTAGTAATAGATATAATTAGTAATAGATATAATTGAACTTTAATAATAGATATAATTGAACTTGATACTCAACTCTTTATTCATCAATATGGATTCAATGCCAAGCCCCTTTACATTGCCTCTTGCTACTCAATAGCAACAAGCTTTCGTAACAAGTTCTTATCCCATGATATATTTCACGTAGACCTTATCCCATTTCCAATACCCCTACCTCTTTAGTGAGGGAGCTCTCAATTTGGAAGTAAACTAGATATTATGCAAGGTAAAAAAAAATGTTTGCCATAAAGTAATATAGACTAAAATTAATAGATATCAACCATGACAAATTTAAAATCCAAGTAATTTTTTCACATTAATAGAAACATTTTATTTATATAAAAAAATATTAAAATGACGTGTTAAATTGAACATTGATATCACCTATAATATATTTTTGAGAAATGCTTCGTCTATCTATACTAAGTCAAACGAACCTTCTACTTTGAATAGTATTATTGTTCCTAACATTTTTGACCGAAATTTTCTCATACAACATTCGAATCTCTAAGAACCACAATTAAAAATTTAATTTTTTATTCTACGATTTTCCTCCCTTTACAATTGTACACGTGTTTTTTGAACATGTTGAGTTGTAGCATAAATAACCAATATTTTGACGCCATTAAGATCGAAGACTTTTCACGAAATATCAAATCGGATTTTTTCTTTTACTTTTCACCAAATTGTAAATTTGAAGTGTTGAGTTCGTGTAATTTTGAAAACTGTAATTTCTTTAAGTTTCTAAATCAATTAGTATAATCAAAATTAATTTAACCATTATTATTTTTATTTTATAAAATTATTTTAATTTGATTAGCCAAATCAAATAAAAAAACAAAATAATTAACTATAACCATGTGATATTATTCTTTGATGATGTGTTGATGATGTGTTGTAATTTGATTAGGTTTAAGTTTACTTAGTCGTTTCACCTCATGTTTTGGTTCTTGTGGTGGTTGGTGAAAATGATGGATTTAATTTATGGCATTCAATTATCTTTTTTTCTTTCCAAAGGGGAAATCCCTAAGTACTTTCCCTCATTTTGAGGATAGTACTTAAGGTAAACCCTAGAATCTTCGGGGCACAAGGTCGGTCAACAACAGACTCGAAGCCATTACAATAATATATTCATTAAGAGCTCAACATGTCACTTGTGGGAATTGAACCTAGGTGGGGAGGATAACAATCATTCCTCCCAATCACCTGAGCTAAACCCAATTGACATGGTACCAACCCAGCTAAGTGATTATCGAAGATATTTATGACAATCCAAAAAATTTAGACCAAGATGAAAGTTGAATCTTTGAAAGAAAAAACATTGATTTAGATATCCATTAATGAAAACCAAAAAATAAAATGAAAAGGGATAAAAATGAAAGTCTACATTTTCTAAGTCAACACTTAATCAATTTTGAAACACAGTGTATATCTTTGAAAATTATAAAAATGGCTAGATCAACAATTTCCTTTGACTAAGTAAATTTTATAACTTATAAAAGCAGTTAGGTTAACAATTTATTTTGATTGCCCCTGGATCAGGTGTTAGGGAAGCGGTCAAATGGGGGGACCACTCCTTGAGGAGAATATCCACATGTCGCCCCCATGCCTCCTTTTGGACCATTTGGTGATCCCCCCGCTTCATTTTAAGACATGCTTCCTTCTATGACAATGGCCTCATGCTCGACAGTGTCCTTCCCTATGTCCCTCCTTTGTGTGATGATTAATCTCTTCGTCCTCCCCTAGCTTTTCAGGCTCTAGACGAATTCATTGTTAGTTATGGCAATTTACGACATGAACGTGGGAAATTTCTAGATTTCACTTGCCTCTGTGTGCTCCTCCAAGTTTAAACAACACACACCCCCACGTCGCCCGCCCACCCACCAATTCCATGGCTCCCTGATCCTCCTTCTTCAGACTACCTATAGCCTCCTTTACTATTGGATTTCTCATACTTCTTTGATTCTCTTTGGCTCTCCCTCCTTTCATGTTCTCCTCTCTGGTTTATTTCTATGGATGGTAGTATCTCTCGCCATCGCTCGAGGGGCAGGCGTGGTAGGGTGGTGGTCTCCAAGGTGCATTCAGACGTAGAAGATGCAACTGCAAACTATTAGGTTCATACTCCTCCCACAATCCAGACTAAGCTCAACATTGCAGAGGCTAATGTGTGGCTTCTGAGGCACTTCATAGCAGATGACGAGGTCAACGAGAATATCTTCTCTTGGATTCATGACCCTAGCTCCTCTTGGGCCAAAGTATCCCAATATTATAAAATGGTTGACCTTTACTGGCATATGAAGACACTCATGGGTAAGGTGTCGGTTGAATGTATGAGGCTCATCAGTAAATTCTGCTACAACTAGATGACGTTCAATGCCAAATCAATCTTGTGGACCACAAACTCAGCATGCTTGCTAAGAAAATTAAAGGCTCAGAATTCTCCAAATTGGACTACCCATAGCCCCAGGTTCATGTAGCAGATGACCATCCTCTCCTGGTTTAAATTTGTTTATCATAGTTTTGCTAGGATTTTTGCTTACTAATTTTAGAGGTTTGGAGGCTTTAGCCCTGCCTCAACCCAGTTATCAGTGTGTTAGATAGGCCATTATCATTTTTTTTTATGTTTCCCTGAGTTTTTGGCATCTCATGGTATGTAGTATAAGGTTAAACGTGATTCTCAAAACAATTTGGATAGACAAGATGTTTTTTTGTTGTTGGTCTGGTTTCCCCAGTGACAAACCAACAACATAGTTATTGTACAATTTCATTTCCAGTTAATACAAATTAGTGTGGATAGCTTACAAAAAAAAACAATTTATTTTGATTGAGTAAATTCTATAAATGCAAGTTGTAGACTAAACTTTTTACAAATTTGACCTTTTTCAACCGCTCATTTCATGTTTTGGTTCTTGTGGTGATAGTTGGTGAAGATGTTGGATTCAATTTATGGTACCCAACCCTATTAGTAATTATTGAGGATATTTATGACAACCCAAATAATTTAGACCAAATTAAAGATGGAAGTTGAACCTTTGACAAAAAAAAATTGATTTAGGTATATTCCATTAATAGAAACGAAAAAATAAAAATAAAAAAGGAAAAAAATGAAAGTCTACATTGCCATGTTCTTCATTTGCATTAAAGATGTTTCTCAGATTTTATTGCTTACATTCTCATGTGGTTGGTAGTTTCAGGCTTGAGTTTATATGGAAAAAACTTATTATCGTGGCAATCCTTCCATCCCTTTATCATGCTTGTAGATTTTATGTTGGAAAAAAA
>ML792737.1:22651-38826 GCA_009831015.1 Picea engelmannii
AGTAAGAGGTTGGTCTGATATCCAAAGCCTAGGTGAGTTAGCGGGATGATAATCTCCACGTGGCTCTTGTCTACTTTGCATGAAGAGAAGCAAGAGGTTGGTCTGATATCCAAAGCCTAGGTGAGTTAGCGGGATGATAATCTCCACGTGGCTTTTGTCTACTCTGCATGAGGAGAAACAAAACTTGAATTCCTACTTTCTTTATGTTTTTATCTACTCGTCCTACTATACTGCTTATCTCATAATATCATGCAGTAATATTCATTGGACACATTGCAGTAACATGTAGATGATGAAGACTTTTTGTCTTTACTAGAGAGGTGAAAGTGGAGATAGAGATAAGAGAAAATCTTTTCCAACACCACCCATAGGGAGGGATATCATAGGGCTCAATGATCTATCCACTCATTCATAATGAATATCTATCTACATAACCTAGACTAAGAGATGGATGGAGAAGGAAGTCGATGAAAGAAATCCCAGAGGTGAAGTATGTTCATTGCATAGATGAAATCACCACAAATTTTTCCTCCACTTACCATGGGCTAGTAGAAAATCCAATGTGCTTCCCTTGTCTAACTTCTTTGATACCAATTTATTCCCCTTAAAGGCTTTCAATATGTTACACCTAGTGTAATGTACTTAGGGAGGATAATATGGGGTGCCTGATAGGGATGTACCCAAGGGAATAATGAATGTAATGTAGCCATGATCATGGAATATGCCCACTTGGTAGTTTATGGGTAATAAATAGGACCATTGGGTAGTTAAGGGGAAATAATATACTAATAAGGGGTAGTTGGCATAGACCCCTAGGAATACTCATGAGAAAGTATAAATACACATGAGGATGTATTGTTTTGTAGAAAGCATAGGTTATGGAGTGATAATTAATTCCCGAAGGAGTATTTGATGGTGTTACCCTACATTAAGGATTCTTTTCTCTATATTATTATGTTTATGGTGTGAATGCATTTGATATTTATGAAGTTTATGAGTTTATTTTTGAAGTAAAATCTATATTCTCTCTTATATTTGTCAAGGTTTAATACACCTACCTTTCAATACATTACACTTAGTTTGTCTAATACATTAATTACTCATAGCTTTCAACGAGTTGACACGAGAAAATGTCCCCTTGTCAACATCACAAGTTCACCCAATGAAAGGGCCCAATTAGAGCTTCCTCCATTGAAATGGTGAACCCTCTAGATATGGTCTGGTTACTACTGGTTATGGCCCAACTTGTTGTATTGTTTTTTTGTGAAATGAATAAAATGCATCTACTATGCAAATGCAAAGTGCAATATGAAATGAAAACTAATATAATAATGTGGGAGCACTGTAAAGAACCAATTTGACATGAAAGAAAAAGAAGGTATAGAAAGCAAGGAGAATAATCCACCAACTACCATTGAAACCAAACCTAGGGCACACACTAAGGACCAATGATGGCCTACCAATTGTCGATAGAATACATGTTCCACATCAATATGTTAGACAAAAATCCAAGGGAGACTTGCAAAGAGTGGAGAGAATAGTCCACCATCTACCATTTATGCAAAAACCAAAGTTTGATTTGAGGACTAAGGATAGCCTATAAGTCATCAAGAGTTACATCCAACAGTTACTAATGTATATCATAAGCAGGCACAAACATAATGAGCAAGAGAATAGTCCATAAGTCACAACATCCATCCCTACAAGCACCAAAGAAGACTATGAATGGACAAAATTGATCTGTAAACCGTCAAGGATATTACACCGGAACAATAAGTCACAACAAATATGATAAATAAAAATGAAATCTACACTATGAAGATTAAATTCCTTTAGATTCCAAAATCTTTAGTTGTTGTTTTTTTGCATATGCATGAAATAGATAAAATGTTGAAAATAGAGAATAATAAAACACAATCACACACCATCCACAAAAAAAACACGAAGATTTTCTCTAGGAAACCCTTACCGGAGAAAACATAGCTAGAAGGCGAGGCTACTTTTCTCTCTTTTCTCTAGTTTGGAAATGATACAAGTGAAAAGGAGAAGGCACTCTCTATGGAGTTACTTGAGACTTGTGGCCTGTTAGGCTGCTACAAAACATTAAATCCATCTATTATGGTCTCTAATTTTCTCACTCCTAGTTGTTCTGCTCTGATATAGAACAAAATACGATAACATAGAATGGAACCCCTTCTCCTCCTAGTGGTTCGGTATTTAACATATCCTGATACCTGTCTAGGGGTAGGGTTTGACTTCCTAAATCCTCAATTAGTGATTGGGTTTGGACCTTTTAGAATGCTCTAGAAAATCCACTATGTGGCTAGCCCCATATGTTCAAGTAATGGGGGCTAATGTGGCATCTTCTCACATTGTGGTGATCAATACATTAGGTCAACTTGTGGGAGGCATAACATTGAGGCAATTATTGCACCGTTGAAAAGGTTTTGGTGCGTAGAATATAGATGGCGACTCCATAGTAAGGTTTGGACCATAAAAAGTGTTGTTTGATGCCTCAAAATGGCTCAGGAAGATTTTAGACGGTATTTTGGACCCAAATTTGCAAATTTGGACCAATCACTAAAATGTCCTTACAAGTTGATTCTGTTAGAAATAATAGGTGTGCTCGTTTAACCATAGACAATATAGCAATATTGTCACCCAACCATAGGCTGCAACCGCCCCCGAGAACCTTAACCTTGACAGAGAATAATTCTGGAAGCAAACCCTAGGCCTAATAGCCAATCAAGGTAGCATATCACTCTCCAAAGTTAGCATACCAAGCAGAAAGTCCAAACCATAACCAAGAGAGAGTCCAAGAATGAAACCGAAAATAGAAGTTGCAGTAGCTGCAACTGCAACTACTCTCCAGACTCGCGCATAACTAAATTTTTGCAGTTGCGAGCTATGTGTGCAAATGAGCTCTAGCATCCTATATCTATATTGCTCTTCCTCAACTGTCTAGACCGACTTCTCATTCTGGAGGCTAAAAACTCAATATTAAATATTTCCTTTAGTTGACTTGTCTTCTAGGGTTATGTCCAATGCTTTAGGGTTTCTTATTGTTTCCCAGAATATTCTATTCTTGTCAGGGTTACACGTGGAGGTTAATACTTCCCGTAGCTACCATAATATAAACACTCCCTCCTAGATAGGGAGGTATTGAAGGAAATGGTCTTGAGCACAAACATACCATTCAACTGGTAGCATAATCATAGCCATACATGCTATCTCATGATTAGATCACGAGCACCATCATCACTATCAATATCATCTGATAGAATCAACTGCATCATCTCTCGAAGCCATACTCCATCTGATTAATCAGGCATGATGCTGAACAAGTCACTCACTCCACAGAGTGATACAAGAACCATTCTTCTAATCCAAACATATGTCCTAGAAGAATAATTATTCCAACAGATGTTGGAAGCCACACCATGGGATACAAGGACTATTCTTCTAATCCATACATACGCCCTAGAAGAATAAATGTCCTGGACCATTTTCTGTCTGGAGAATGTCTTTCCATAAAGACAATGACTATCCATCTAGATGACAATAATTTTCAACACTACTGATAGTCTACATGGAAATCAGAACAATGTCATTCAATAGAACACAACTGTGTCTATCCATAGTAGTACACAACTACTATCCAATGGTACACAACCACACCAAGTATCACATGTCTACTTAATCAATGACACATAGTCACAACCAGTGGAACACATCCAACATAGTAGCATACATCTACTGTCCATAGACATACAATCTCCATATAAATCATATCATCTGATATCAACCTTCATGATATAAACCGAGTTATCTGGGCCATTCTTCCACTCACATCTATGAGATCTGAAAGAGCATCTTCTCTCATAATTTAAAACATCAACCATGGGCTATCTGGATTATTCTTCTCAGGCATGGAAGAATAATTGTCCTTGATTTCTGAGCCTAGACCATTCACCTAACTGGGCCATTCCTCTGACACTAGTCATAGTGAAACTTGGAGAGAATGAGTCTGCCTGAGCCTGCCTTAGGCAATGCATGTCCTTGATTGATGAACCTAGACCTTTCACCTAACTGGGACATTCCTCTGGCACTAATCATAGTGAAACCTGGATAGAATGAGTCTTCCCTAGGGAATGACTGTCTAGACCATTTCCTAATGAAAATGACTGTCTTGCACCAACCTCCAAAACAAACCATTCTTCGAAATTTATCACAATTGTGAACTTCGAAAGAATGACTGCCTGATGAGGAAAACCATTCTACTTGACCACTAATCAGAGTGATTGCCAAGAAGAATCACTATCCTAGACCATTCCCCCACACTGGCCACAAGGGGAATCACTGTCTATGGTACATCAACAATCTATCGAACCATTTTCATTATGAAAATGACTGTCCGATCTGGACCACTTTCTAAACTGGAAAATGCTTGTCCGTCAAAAATCTCAAACCAATTTCCGAACTGGAAAGGATCTGCTTATCTTGGACCATTTTCCCGACTGAAAAATGACTTTCCATAAATCAATAACACATCAGTGCTCCCTCCCAACCCGGGAGTAATCTCTTCCTTTTTCAATAAGGAAGTCGTCTCCACGAGCCCCAACTTGTTTCTTAAGTATGCAAACTTTTTCATCTTGGACAGGCTTTACCAAAATTTCTTCTATCTTCTCATCTGTGGAGATATATTGGAGAACCACTTCTCTTTTCTGGACTTCATCATGGAGAATGTAATGCTTGATCTCAATGTACTTTGGTCTGTCATGGAACACTGATTTTCTATGAAGGCTTCATATAGCTTTGATCATTACAATATATCATGGTCAAATTCAACACTTATGTTTCCTGCTAGCTCATGACATTGTGGCAGGGCTCAAACTGAAACATATCCAAGTAGCACTTCTTCTGTCATCATGAGATTTTTCCATGGATTAGCAATCCATCATCCCAGACTTCTGAGTAACTATTCTAATACACTATCTCTGTCATAGAAAATTTTCACCATGCTTCTGATGTATATGAGATACTTTGCATCAAGTTGTTTGAATTCATACAAGGTCTTCTTATATCTGCATACATGGATCTCTTTCTGGTATAAGCTTCTTTCTCACTTTCTTTATTAGGAAGAACAATATTTTACATGTAAATTCCAATCCATGGATACTACAAGAGGTATATCTAGAACAAGTTGTTTTCATAGTCTTCTCCCTCCTTCTGGAAGAACCTCTGAATCTTTGCAATGCCTCCATTCATAAGTCTTTTTCACACTGTTCTCTATCATAACTTCCATTTCTTCTACTCGATCACTTCTTAGTGAGTTCAAACCAAGCCGTTAGTCTTTGTGATTTTCGGTATAATAACTGGTTGTTCTGGATTATTCTTTCTCTCTTGGAATCTTCATGTTCTTCATGTTTCTATTTAGCTCTTGGGTCCATGGAGTCTTCTATAGATTCCATGCCCTGAAGATTCCAACTTCTTCCTTTCATCATAGGATCATGGATGTAGATAGAAAACCAAGGATACTTTAAGGCTTATTTTCGAAGAAGATTTCTTCTAAAGTCAAACTAAACATGTGCTGCTACTTTCAATGGGAACATGGATAGATATTTCATATTCCTCAATGGATCATATTAATTAGGATTATCTCCCTCCTAATCCTTGCTTCATGCATGAATGAATTCTCTTCTTTTGGAATTCTGTAATCATCTCCCTCCATCTAAGATAGTCCACGCTTCTGTTTGCATTCTTATTGCCTTCTGCAAGGTGTCATAAATCTTTTTCTAATTTCCTCTGTTTTGACTTCTTCTGGGTCTCTTCAAGTTTGATTCTGATTTCATCTTATCTGGCAGTTCTTACTTATATAATAGCTTCCACAGGAATTTTTACCAAAGATTGTCAACATACTTCATCTTTTCATGTGTATTGCTTGACTTATAGTCATTGTAATAACAATCCTTATCCTTTTATTCTTCCATATGTATTGTTTCCCTTGAACATATTTTCTTCTAAGAAATAGATATGTACAAGAACTATGTAAACATGATATATACAAGGGCTTTGAAGAATATTGTTACCTTGACTTAGAAGAAGAAGTTTGTTTTATCCTGCTTGAATTTCTTTGAGGGTTCCCTTTCTTCGACAACTGTTTCTTCGTCTGTTTCCTTCCTTTTATTTAACTCAGGACAATGGTTCCTGTAGTGACCATATTTTCAACAGTTGAAGCATTTTATGTTTGACATATCCTTTTCTTTATTTGGTTTCTTCCTTGAGCCTAACTTCTTCTTATTCCTAAAATTCTTGAACTTTAATGTGAAAGATTGATCATCATATTTCTTTTGTGATTTCTCTTTTGAGTTAATCCTTGATTCTTCTTGTGCGCAACAAGTCCAAAGTTCTTCAAATGTGGGATACTCCTTTCTTGTGTTCATGATTGTGGAAAATGCATCCCATGTCTTGGGAATACCATTGAGTACTATATTTACCAGTTCCCTCTCAGAAATGATTTCTTAAATATCTTGTAGTTGATCTCCTAACTGAGATATTCTCATAAGGTATGATTTCATGATGTCATCATCATTCATTTTCATGTCACGGAGCTCATTCTTCAGACTCATTACTTGTCCAATGTTTCTGAATGAGAAGAGGTTAGTTAGGGAATCATACATCTTCTTAGATGAGTCAAGATGAGAGATGTAGGGTACAAGTGGTCTTTTACAAAGTCCACTATGATACTCATGGAATTGATGTCATTGCCTTTGAACTTCTCCATAACTGCAACGTTCTGAGGTTCCTTCTCTTTTCCTTCTTCAAATTGTGGTTCCACAATCTTTCCTTTCACAATATCCAACACTTTATTCTTGGAAAGGATGAGATCAATCCTTGTCTTCCATGCTCTAAAGTTAGAATCCCCTTCTAACTTGTTTTATGACTTCATAGAGTAGGTCATGACTGCTTTGACTTGGTCAACCTTTGACTTTGACCAAAAACTCAAACTTGACGTCTTAGTTTGCTGAGAGTACTAGGAGGTGCACTAGGTTAGGGTGCACTAGGCTATCCATAATTTAGGTCAATCTCTTCACTTAAGGTGCCTCAACAAGAGGGTTAGAGTTTCGTTGCTGCAACAAAAACTTTGACTACAAATGCAACTGTAACTGAGAAAATCCTCCCAATCTATCTTCAAGTGGTTAGATTGTCTGAAGATAGTGTGGGCCCATAACTTGTTAAGAATAATAGGCATGCTCGTTTAAACATAGACAATATAGCAATATTGTCACCCAACCATAGGCTGAAGCCACCCCCGAGCACCTTAACCTTGACCTAGAATAATTCTAGAAGCAAACCCTAGGCCTAATAGCCAATCAAGGTAGTGTATCACTCTCCAGAGTTAGCATACCAAGAAGAAAGTACAAACCATAACCAAGAGAGAGTCCAAGACTGAAACCAAAAATAGAAGTTGTAGTAGATGCAACTGCAACTACTCTCCATAATTGGGCACAACTAAATTTCTGCAGTTGCGAGCTGTGTGTGCAAATGAGCTCTAGCATCCTGTATTTATATTACTCTTCCTTAGCTATCTGGGCCGAATTCTCATTCTGGAGGCTAAAAACTTAATATTAAATATTTCCTTTAGCCAACTTGTCTTATAGGATTATGTCCAATGCTTTAGGGTTTCTTCTTACTTCCAAAATATTATATTCTTGTCAGGGTTACATGTGGAGGTTAATACCTCCCACAACTACCATAATATCAACATATTCCTCCAATTTTTTCACCCATAAAGCATCGAGATAGATGAAAAATATTATAATGATCCATTCCAGATAAAAAATAGTTCACAACCATCAACAATTTTGCAAGACTACAAAGTACAAGTCAATAATGCCACTCTATTCAACATTTGAAGATATCTTACAATGCCAAATGAGGAATCCCTTGCAAGAGTGAAAAGATCCCCTTTATAGAAATTCTTAATGATTGTTGGTCTTCTACCTACTTGACTCTTGTCATTCCACCTTCTTGTCTTTTGGCCTTCCTAAATGACTCTTGGCCTTCCACCTTCTTGCCTTTTGACCTTCCTAAATGACTCTTGGCCTTCCACCTTCTTGCCTTCTGGCCTTCCTATTTTATTGGCTAGCTCGATTTACAACTTTTTGTCCTCATTACAAATATGATGGTGTGAACCTATTTACAATAAAAATAGTTAAAATTACAAATTATCCATCCATGTTCTCTACCACGTGATTTGTCTTCTAGTGGTTACAGACTTGACAAGGTCTTGAGCACTAGTTTGCCTCATAGTTACAATCAATACCTTGCACATGCATACTTTGGAGACTATCATCTTTGTTGATATTCTTGAATGGATGTATCTTGGTCTTCTTCCCCTTGTTTTTTTTCCAACTTCACCATTGATAGTTTCTTCTCTATGAACATATGGTGTTCATTTCACGTGCTTTGGAATTTTCATTCTTGCATATTTTCCTTTGAGTTTGATTCTCTAAAAAAAGAGTAAAACTCTGCAAGCAAGAGGCTTTAAAGCATGATCTTGAACTCTTTCTAATTCATGGCCTCTTCGATCTAGGAGTTCTCCTTTGTTTCTTGTCAAGAATTTGCATAGTGACATAATACAAACTCGTCAAACACTCATGTGAATGCTTGGAAACATGTTAAACTTCTTAAGTAACTAATAGTTTGAGATTCTGCATAAAGTACTTCTTATGTAATTAATAGCTTGAGATTCTACATAAAGTACATAATGGAGATGTTGAAACAAGCTTTGTTTTTAAGGTAAAATTATGCTAATGTGTGAGGTATTGTAAAAGTGTGATTGAGTGAGAGCCAATGAACTTGTGAGTCAAACTCTTTGTGACCACAGTTCTTTTAATGGATTTCACACTAGAACTTCCCTTGTACTCATAACCAAAAGAATCCTTTAAAATTTCTGGTACGCCACTTGTACATCTTATTGCTACAATTTTCATGAAGTTCTTGCATATACTCGGGGGAAATGGCAAGGGTGAAAGAATGAACCATTTTGTTGCATACAAGTTTGATTCCTCATCTATGTCCTTTACTTCATGAGTGCAAACACAAGTGAGTGTCATTATTCTTGTAAACTCTTTACTTCAACCTTGGCTTTGTCATTTCATTAAATGAGAATGACTTGAACCAGAAGCCAACCTTCAATGTTTCTCCTCAATCCTTTCATTAAATTTATGCAATATAGAACTTGGGCATGAGATAAAGTAACCACATGAAAACAAAACTAATGGATGGTTTTACAAGTTTGTTTCACTGGTGGTTTTGAAATGAGAATATCACTCCTCCATATGAAATTCACAATGAATGGAAAGTGTAAGGAAATATTGCTCTAAAAGCAAGCTAGCCAATGAATCCCAAGCTTGAAACTTCCAAACACAAGATAATGCAAGCAAATGACTATATGAGCTGAAAATGGAAATGCATGCTCTGGTTGCAAATGTGTGAGGAGCCTTGGACTTGTAAGTGTGTGAGATCAAGAAGATATCAATGATTTGTTGTGAATTTAACTCCTTGTAACATAATGTGAATGATCATGGCTCTTTCAAGGCTTGCACATCAAGGAGTTCCCTCACACTTTTCACCAAAAGTATTCCTCTAAAAATCAACATGCCAATGCAAATCACAACCTTGCCGTTAATTCAATTCACATTTAAGGAACTTATACAATTTCTGCAATAAATGAAAATTCCTTTAAAGAAATTTGTCAAGCATTAGAATGCAAAGCACACCCTTCACCATTGCAGTTTTCAAAAGGTTTGTGCATTTATTTGGGAGCAATGTTTTGAGTCAAATGAATAAGGCAATGGATGCTTGTTTGTTGCCCATCTTTGTCTTTCAACCTCAAGGGTATAAGCATTTAACACAAAGAGGAAAATTTTGAATATGGTTTTTTCTTGTATGTCTCTTTACCCACTCTTTGGATTTGGATTTCAAATGCTTGAACACAAGGACAAGATCCATTTCCACTCAACCATGTCTTAAAAATCTGCATATCAACTCAAACATGAGATCAAGCTTGTCAATTGGGTTTAGCTTGGGTTGTTGTAATGACTTTAAGCCCTTTATTTGAATGACTTTATACCCTGAAGATTCTATGGTTTACCCTAGGTACCATCCTTGAAATGAGGGAAATTACTTGGGGTTTTCCCCAAGTACTGCAACCTGGAAATAAATGAGATTAAGAAATCAAAATGAAAATGATACCAAATGATGGATTTGAATTGTTCTCTCCCCTAGTGACTTTCCAAGTAGGAATACCATATCTCATATTCACAAGATTCACAAAAATGGTGATGCAATAGAGATATGGATCGATAGAAGTATCCCTCCTTGAAATTTGAACTTGAAACCTACAACTACCAAAGAATGCATCAAGAAATCCGTGAGATGAAAATGACAATAACTATTAGGATTCTAGAGAAATTTCAAAGAAAATGTCTAAAACCATGCAATGTTGCTTGCTCTGTGTTTTCCCATCACTTAATGAATGAGAGCACAAGAGCGATGACATATTTCTTGTAATATTTTTCTCAATCTTTGGCCTTTCCATCCCTAGAAGAAAACTCATGATATTATTACTCTGAGTTCATTATAAAAATAAGAAATGCAATTTGAGTGAGATATCGAATAACCACATGAAAAGGAAATAAAATGACTGGCTCTATGAAGCTTCTCCATCGACATTTCTCAAGCAAGAACAACCTTTTCTCAATATGAGAATGATCAATTTATCCATGCAAACTTGAGCTTAAAACCTTCAACAACAAGACATTGTGAGCAAATAAGCAATAAGCAATTTTTATTTTTTTTAAAATTCACTTGAAGAAACATGGAAATGAACTCATTAATAGATTTATACACTTCCATTTACTTCCCTTTGTCTTTCAACTTCATGAAACAAACTAAAATGTCATCCCTTTTTCTTTCTCTATCTTTTGCTTTATACAATGGAAGTGATTCATTTAGAGAATCACTCTTTTGAGGTGATTTCTCCAAGCTTGTCATACAAAATCTACAATCAAATGTGAGCATGAGATATGGAAATAAAAATCTCATGAATGTTGTTTACAAGCTTATTTCACCGGCAAGTCTCAAATAAGAGAAAAAAAAATTCGACATAAAATCTACAAGCATGATAAAGGGATGGAAGGATTGCTACAATAGTAAGTTTTTTCCATGTAAACGCAAACCCAAAACTACCAACCATGTGATAATGTAAGCAATAAACTATGAGAAACAAATTGTTTAATGCAAATGAAATACATTGTAATGAATTCATAGATGAATTTCTACACTTATTTCTTCTTCTTTTTGAAAAGGCACAACTAAAATCCCAAGATAAACTTGATATTTATATTGCATCAACAAATGGAAACTAACTTTTATTTCTTCTTCTCCTCCAACAATAGTAAAGGGTTCCTAGGACATTGATTCATTTGCAACTCATTTTTCTCCATTGCTCACCACTACTCTGGCAAAAAAAACAAAGAAAATTGATTTTAAATAAATGATTGAAAGCCCCAGGTTTCAGAGACACAAAATTTTGACTTCATGGTTGAAAATTCACTACCCAAAGGGTATCATCTTCCTTATTTAACACACATAGATCCAAGTTTCTATTAAACCCTTTAAATGTTGGTTGACAAGCAACAAGCTTGCAGATCAATTTCAAGAGGGAGTACATTGTTCCTCTTGGCCCTTGGTGCTATGTAATTCTTGGAAGATAAAGTGAAGACTTGCAAAATGAATGGTGAAAACAACCAACAAGGAGAAAAATGAATGTTGCAATGTAAAGAATGAATAAGTAAAGGCAGTTTTGGGCACTGTTGTAATATTCTAGATTACACAAATGCATTTAAGAAAGGAACTAAATTAAAACAAGCATACAAAAACACACATAAATATTCAAGAGAGATGTTTGGGAAGGTTAACCGACCAAGTTCATATTCCTTCTTCAAGATTATTTATACAATAGAGATATGGTTGGAGCGGTTGTACCTGCTCCAACTAATCATTCATTATATTCTCTTATACATTTTCCCTTGACTTATACATTTACATTATTAAACTTACTTAGGCTAATATATTAATATAATGTATGATACCATTTACATGGATTAAAAGGCCTCCCGACATCTCCCCCACCCTCAAAATATTGCTTTATCTCTAAGAAACCATGAAACAACATCCAACGTATCTACTCTTGCTGAAGTATTCTTGTTGTGCATCAACCATGCTTACCAGTATGCATAGGAAAATCAGCCACAAGAACTATCAGTTAGATAGGATGATATATGTACACAAGGTTATACCATGACCCATTACTCTTTAGCCTCCATATCTGATCTAGTAAGTGCCTATGTAGTCAACGAGTCTTCATTTCACTCCACCTTGCACTTGCAAGGTACCCTACAATAGAGCGAATCGCTCGACCTACCTACCATTTCTCTGCTTTCTGGCCTATGAGGTCACAACCCAAGGAATTTTTGTACAACTCTTATACCGAGGGGTTCAATCACTTCGTACAATAACATAGAAACATTCAATGATTAATAAAGTGAATGACCTATCAGGTGGAATGATTGATGGTTGATGCACCACATAGTAAAGGAATCACAAACCTACCACACGCCCACTTTTCTCTGGAATTTTGACAACATTCTTTCAAAACATCGTAGATAGTCTCTCAAAACATTATTTCACTAGTGTTGTATTGTCATAGGGTTTTCTTGCATGCAAAATATATTTTTTCTCTTGCATCAAAACATAGGAAGCATTATATTCTTTCATTTGCAAATTTCTTCATCTCGTGATTTTTTAGGTTTCTTGTGTAGATTTTTCTTTAGTTAAGCAACATCCATGAGCAATCAACAAGCATCCCTAAGCAATCACTCCAACTTGCATGTCTTGTTGATCTCACCATTTGTTTTAGGTTGGAACCACCTTCATTCATTGTTGTTGTCATCCATATCGAACAAAGGAGGAAACAACACCAACGCTGTAATCTTCTAGATTACACACATGCATTCAAGAAATAAACTACATTAAAACAAACACAACAAAAACACACGTAAATACTCAAGAGAGATGTTTGCGAAAATTAACCAACCAAGTTTGTATTCCTTCCTCAAGAGTATTTATACAATAGAGATATGGTTCTAGAAATCATACTCGCTCCAACTAATCATTCGTTATATTCTCTTATACATTTATCTTTTACTTGAATTATACTTTTACTTTCTTGTACTTACTTAGGCTAACATATTAATATAATGCATGATGACATTTACATGGCCTAAAAGGCATCCCAACATCTCCCCCACCCTTAAAATATTGCTTCATCTTGATGCAACTATGCAACAACATCTTGGGTCTCTGCTCATGCCGAAGTATCCTTACTATGCATTAACCATGCATGCCAATTTGCATAGGTAAATCAGCCACAACAACATATAGTTGTATAATAAGATATGTGTATACAAGGTTCTACCATGACCCATTACTCTTTACCCTCCATCTTTGATCTAATAATTTCTTGTGCAGTTAGGAAGTCTTCATTTCTTCCACCTCAGACTTGCACAACACCCCACATTGGAGCGACTTGCTTGACCTACCTCCCATTTCTCTGATTTCTAGCCTCCGAGGTCACAACCCAAGGAATTTCTCTACAAATATTATATTGAGGGGCTCAATCACTTCAATCATTATTGTGTTATCCTCTTGTCCTTTAATCGCTTTGTGTGTGTGTGTGTGATATGATGCCTCTTTCTTGAATGCCTCTTCTTTTGTCATTGTAGCAATAATATTGGAATTAGTACTCTCTACAAGTGCTCTAATAAAAAAATCAATCATTTGTTGAACAACTTGATGAAGAATGCTCATTTTCAATGCTCCGTGGTGTTTAGTATCCCTCGTCAAACTCCTTTCTCTATTGCTTGGTCTAAATATCTTCTTCTACTTAGTCAATCATAGATGCTTTGTGTCAATTCTTCAAACTATGTCAAAATTTGTCTTTTGTTGCTCTACTATTGTCAATCACGGGGGTTGTCCAATGGATTTTTTATACTTTTAGGTCTCCAAAAATGCAATGGAATCTGCATTTTTTATTACATGAAGGATGGATTTCTATGACTCAACTAAGACTCTACATGATCATGACTTGACTCTACTCAACTAGGACACAAACCAATTCTATGACTCTAACTATTAATAAAAATCAATTATACAAAAACTCTTTTACCCGTACTGAAATTTCAGTGACTCAACCAAATTGCTATTGATTGGATATTGACTAATGTTGGCAAGGAACCGATCTTGTCAACTAGAAATCAACTTACATTATAATAGTGGAATGGATCACTTGGCTTGAAGAATCATGTTTAACTCCCTTTGTTCATATTTTATAATGATTATGACTCAATTGTCTTAACACACCTGATAACATTTCATTTTTTTTTCAACTGTGAATACTAATTTGACTCTACTAACATCCTTTATGTAGCTCTCATAAAAGTGAGACTTCTTTTTGAACATTTGGCATGAGACCCTTTACAAAAAAATTTCAAATAGTTTTCTAATTGACCATACCTAACACTCTTATTCTATTACAATGAAATCCATGACTCAATTCACATTTAAGAATTTTCTTATTTTTAATAACACCCACAAAATTCTACAATCCTTAGAAAACACACGTCGATTTCTCTTGTCTTGAAGTTAGTTGATTTTCTGCTTGTTTGACCACTAGTCGATTTCTACTTGTTTGACCGCTAGTTGAATTGTTCCACTCGGTGTACTTTATTAGGTTTTCATTGTCTTCTCAACTAGTTATTAAGTGTTATAATCTAAGTCAACAAGTGGCCAGATACTCTCCAAGTCAATTTATCTTCATAATTTTTTGTCTTGTTTTTGTGGTCGCTCTCATCAATTCTCCATTCTTGATGGAAACTTCAACTTCTTGTTGGATTTACAACATGGGTTGATGCCAAAGACTCAATAAGAAGGGCTATATACTCTCAGACTCATTGTAGGTCTGTAATTGATGCAGAAAAAACCCTCTTTAGGTAAATACCATACTAGCAGCCGCCAAACCGGTTTGTTGCCTTGCTTTCTGTTATATGAAGATAACTAGAATAGATAATTCATCATGGAGCTTAACCACTTCGTGTTACATCGGATCATACAATAACATAGAAACATTCAATGATGAGTGAATGACCTATCAGGTGGAATAATTGATGGTCGATGCACCGCATAGTAAAGGAATTAAAAACCTGCCACATGCCCTCTTTTCTCTGGAATTTTGACAACATTCTTTCATAGCATCATAGATAGTCTCTTTAGAATTCTTTCACTAGTGTTGTATCATCATAGGGTTTTATTGCATGCAAAATAACTTTTTTTGCTTGCATCAAAACATAGGAAACAACACCCATGAGCAATAAACAAGCATCCCTAAGTAATCACTCCAACTTGCATATATTCTTGATCTCACCGTTTATTTTAGGTTAAAATGACCCTCATTCGCTACTATTGTCACCCATACCAAATGAAGGAGGCAACAATGCCAATGCTGTAATTTTCCAGATTACACACATGCATTCAAGAAATGAACTATATTAAAACAAGCAAACCAACCACACACACAAATACTCAAGATAAATGTTTGGGAAGGTTAACCAACCAAGTTCATATTCCTTCTTCAAGAATATTTATACAATAGAGAGATGGTTAGAGTAGTTGTACCTTCTCTAACTAATCATTCTTTATATTCTCTTATGTAACATTTATCCTTTACTTGACTTATACATTTAAATTTGTGTACTTACTTAGGATAATATATTAATATAATGTATGATAACATTTACATGGCCTAAAAGGCCTCCCAATAGGCACTAAATGGGCCAAACATTTCATCTCCTAGGAAAAAAGCAACACAATTGTCCCTTGAAATCACTAAGGAAGGATGTTAGTGAAAACCATGGATGATTTTAGGGGCTAAATTTCGCTCATGGGCTAATTTTCCATGGTTTTTCCAAAAATGAGATTCGCTATTTTAAAAATGATTCGCCCAAATTCTATAGGATAAAATTATTTTACCTTAAAAATCGCCAAAATTT
>ML792737.1:38876-70684 GCA_009831015.1 Picea engelmannii
TAAAATTATTTTACCTTAAAAATCGCCAAAATTTTATAAAAACTATATAAAATCCTTAGAAATTTGAATATTTTTACAAAAATATCGCTAATAATTTATAATTGGCATATGAAGGATTAGTAAGATTCGCCAAGGTTTCTACATTTTAAAATAATTTTCCATCCTTAAAATCATCCCTGGTGAAAACATAATTGAGGAACATGGATGTAAGACCTGCTAGGTGAGTGATTGGCTTAAGGAAGCCTTAATCATTAAGAAAAAGTGCTAAGGAGACATTTCACTAGCTATGGAATGGATGTTTCACTCCAAGGTGAATGCTTTTCCATTAGAAGGTAAATCATCGACCTTGAGAGGTCAAATGCACAAATCACTAGCCTTGGAGGCCTGCTAGCCTCTTAGGTCAAGGATTTGTTTTTTTTTATCCTTAAAATGTAAAATTTTGACTTCCTTCTTTGCTCGGGAAAGGTAAATTTTCACTCAGCTCTAATAGAAAGGGTGAACTGCCCACCTTGGAGGCTCTCTAGTCTCTATACCCAATGATTTTCCCTCTATACGCAACTTTATGTTTTTTTAAGTGAGAAATTTAGCTCATAACTTGATGAAACTACCTCTAAAGCTAAGGTAAGCCTCAAAAATAATTTATTGAATGTAATTTTTCTCCCTTGTTACTAAAAACACCTTTAATTAGTTGAATCATTCAATATTAATTATTGTTTGGGATCTCATGCCTCAACTAATTCGTTGGTAGTCATTGGGAGTGTTTTAGGCTCCAATGGATTCAAAACTATTCTTGTCTCGAGACAAGCCTTAAAAATGGTCGTTGATACTTCACTACCATCATTAAGACTCATGATCGAGATCTAGATAAAAAAAAACTTTGGATCAACCCCCAAAAAACATTAAAAATTAATGAAATTAAGTGTCGGCAAGGCCCCTTAGAATTTTACCATTATAAACCTGTAAATTCTCCATCTGATCTTAGAATGATGAATCACTTATTGTTGAGCATAGTAGACACCAAGAGATTTCCAACAAGTGGTTGGAAGCCCTATTTCATGTTGAATAATCATGGGATAAAGTAGATTAGAGCTAGTAGTCCAAGAGAGAAGTGGTGTCTAAATACAATGTTACAACACTTAGAACTAATTGAGCATTGCTCAACATTATACATAGAAGTGTAAGAAACAAAAATATTTCCATACAAAACATGTCACACATATTCATATGTCACACTTAGATTGAATCATAAGGTCATCTTATATAGCACCAAGATGTAATAAACTCCCTTGAAGTGATGAAGATGAGGTCCACATAGATTAATGAGGGTGTATAACACACTCCTTGATTTTTTCCTTGCTCTATACACAAGTCAATTGTTTTGGTTTGACTACTTGACTAGTGGAATGTCCAGTCGACCACTTAGTTAATCTCTTAGTCAACCATTGAGTCAACTCTCTTGGTCGATATCCAAAATATCTAGAGGTGTGATGAACGCACATATACTATTGTTCCAACATGCCCCCCATCAACACGACACCTTGGATATTCAAGATGTTAGGTATCTAGAGAGGTAGTGGGGGGGCCCAGAGGACCCATAATGATAATAGTGGGGGCCATTCAATGTAAAGTGGACTAGGTCCACTATATTATTAAATAAGGCCCACTATGGTAGTTAGATATAATAAATGTAAGAGGACTTCTTTGAAGGTTCTACTTCTAGAAGATTCCTCCCCCAGAATGTTCTTAGGTGATGGTAGCACTATATAAAGGGGTTCAAGCAATGTAAGGGGACATGAATATAAGTATTGTATTTGGAGCGGTAGTTCAATAGGAGGATGCCCCCTCGAAGAGGCAAGTGAACAAGAGAGGATCTCTTCCATAATAGGATCCATTGTATGGTGTTGCCCTACCCTAAAGGTTTGATAATAATAAAGGATATTTTTCATATTGTTATTGTATATATGTTGTGGTGATTTTGTATTCATTATTTGGTTCTTAACAAGTGGTATCAGAGCACTTTCCTTGAAAGACATTGTGGGAAAATATTTTTACTTTTGCAGATTTTTTTTTCGGAGAAGAAAAAAACGAGGGCCGCGACATTCCAGAAAATTTTCGGTATATTTATGTGAATTTTTTTTGCAGAAAAAGGTTGTAGATATGAGTTCCTCTCAGAAAAACACTCAATTTGAAAAAAACAATCGTCTGAAATGGAGTCCGGGAAGTCAAGATATTGAAGTTTTAAAATCTGCATTTTTTCAGGGTTTTTTTAACAGACGACGACACAATATTTTATTTTATTTTATTTCTGTAGCAGCTGGAGGCCGAATTTGCCCCAAAAAATTACATATCTGAGTTCCACTCACAATTTCACCCAATTAAAGAAAGAAAAAAGCCGAAACGAAGTCCAGAAAGTGAAGTTATGAGCATTTTAAATTCAACAGTTTTTTAGGATTTTTCCGGAAAATGCTGCGATTTTCTACAGTGATTTATTGTTCTATTTTTTGGGTTTTTTCATGACGACAATGGGACTGTGGAGTTCATAATTTTTCATAGGGTTCTCAGATGGATATTTCTTCTCAAACCCTCAAATAAATTCTACAGATTACTGAAGCATTCAAAGCCCAATTGTTTGAGACATTGAATGACATAATGGATGACTTTGTAGATGGCCTCACAAACGGTCTCAATGATATTTTTTGTAGTATTCACGATTCATTGGATAGCATGCAGGAGATATTTATTATGGAGGAACTCAAGGATGAATATAATCAAGAAATATATGCTTGGTATATGGATAGTTTTCATTTATGGGATGACAACCACTTCCATATTTTATTTGATGACTTTACTCCACCTTCTGTAGAGAACATCAATATCCCACATCAGGAGCTTGTTATGATTACCAATGTCCAGCCTGCATATTCTACAATGGTATTGTTCCTTCCAGATTCAATGTTGACCCTTTCCCACTATGTGGCTGGTTATTCTTATTTGGATCCACAAGATAGGTGTCAGTACTGTGAGCATCGTTTTCAGTTGGTTATTGGGTGTCGATATCTTCCGTGTGGATTTCATATGAGCACTTGGACATGGGACCCTGGTTTACAATGGCGGTTGGACTACTTTAGCATGGCGGCTTTGATTTCTCAATGGGACCCTGGTTCTCTAGTCTACTTCATCACTATGGTTCACACTTATCCATGGGACCCTGGTTCTCTAGTCTACTTCAACACTATGGTCCACACTTATCCATGGGACCCTGGTATATGGTTGTACATCAAGCGTTGAGGACAACACTTTCATAAGGGGGATGGAATTTTAGGCAACTAGAGAGGTAGTGGGGGGGCCCAGAGGGCCCATAATGATAATAGTGGAGACCATTCAATGTAAGGTGGAATAGGTCCACTATATTATTAAATAAATCCCACTATGGTAGTTAGATATAATAAATGGGTAGTTAGATATAATAAATGTAAGATGAATTCTTAGAAGGTTCTACTTCTAGAAGATTCCTCCTCTAGAATGTTCTTAAGTGATGGTAGCACTATATAAAGGGGTTCAAGCAATGTAAGGGGACATGAAGAGAGTATTGTATTTGGAGCGGTAGCTCAATATGAGGATGCCCCCTCGAAGAGGCAAGTGAACAAGAGAGGATCCCTTCCATAATATGATCCATTGTATGGTGTTTCCCTACCTCAAGGGTTTAGTAATAATATAGTGTGGTTTCTTCTATCTTGCTTTGTGGATCTATTGTGTATTCAACATTTGTGGTGATTATATTTGTAGATCTATTCAAGTTCTTAACACACGAGGTTAAATTACTCCTGTACATCCCCCCCCATTATCACAACTTCATGAAGCCTAAGCATAGCCCAAAGTTTCACAAGCTTAGATTTTGATAGAGGATTTGTAAAGATATCAACAACATGATCATCTATCCTATAATAAAAAATATTCACAACATTATCTTATACTAACTATCTGAAGTAATGAACATGGAGTTCCACATAATTCATCTTGTTGAGTGCAATATGATTCTTCCTGTTAGGATATTTAGACACTTAGGAGTTAGTTAAGATCTACTTGGTCTAATGTGTTGTTAGGTAAAAGTGTGTTTCTTAGTGTATTTATTTAGTATGCATTAGTATGCATTTGTAGTTACGAAATCCGACGATCACGATATGTTCCCGACATAGAGTGATCCGACGGTTCATATTCTCCTCAATTTTAACGACCATTGATCTGTGGCTTAACACCCAATTGTTCCATGATATCTGTTTAAAGAGCATGGAGGGTCATTTTTCGATGATCGATTGTGAGAAAATCTCTTGTAAAATCTCTCTGTAGTCTTTTTCTTTTGCATTAATAAACTACTCCAAGTGGTCGCGTTAGCTGAGGCCGTGGATGTTTCCCCGTAGGGGTTTTACCACATCAAAATATCGATGTGTTTATATTTGATATGGTTGTGTGAGTGTTTATTAAAGGTGTTCATCCTTTATTGGAATACCTGTGTTGTCGAACACGGTATCAGAGCCTGTTTGAAGACCCGCTCCTGTTGTAGAGCGAGATCGTGAAGCCGAGTTGCCTCATCTCCATTTTCTGTCATTTTTGTACATTTTTGGGCTAAGAGGACTATTCCATTGTGTCCACAATGCTCATTTTAGTTAGGAACACTTTTCGTTTCACTCGAAAAGGTTTATGTTTTCCCAAGATACGACCATTTTAGTCAGATCTGGAGGTATAAAGCATGAATACACATTTTAAAAATGTTTGCAGAGTATTATTTTGGTTTTATATATTTATTTTCAGGTTGCTACTCTTTTATATCTCCATATTCTCTTTTCCCCGCACCCTGTGCGATCTCAGAAAATTAGAAACATATAGGAAAATGTGCATTCCGAGTAAGCTAACTGAGATCTAACCCTTGTTGTCATCGAGAAACAAATTTTTTTTCTTGTGTGAAATAGTTTTTTTTAGCATGCCCTCTAAGACCATCTTCAACAACAACACCACCAACAACAAGAACAATCCTCTTGCTAAACAATACAATGTGTTTTGCTAGACCATTTGGTTAAAAGTTTCCTTATTAAGTAAGAGATCTTGAGTTCAAGTCTCTCTTTTTGTTACTTTTTTGGAAAAAGTTCATGCTAAAATTGTAAAGTGTATTTCACTTAAAGTATAAAAGTGAATCACTGTAAATAGCTTTAATATTTTATTTTAGAGTTATTTATTTTGCATGCAACTTTTCTTTTATAAAGTAACTTCATTGTAAAAGTGATCCCCACTTCTCTTTATAAAAGTGGGTCACTTCATAAAACAACTTACACCACCACATGGTTCTTTGGTTACCGTTTATGCCTTTTTTAAAAAGGGTATAACTCTCACATCCGAAGTCTATTTTTAGTGCCATTTTTTTTTTAAAATCACCTAACTTTTCAAGATATTTCCATCTAGATCATCAATTTCAATTTTTAAATCCATATTATCTGCATATTTAATATGGCTTCTACAAGTAATCTCTTGCTTACTATCACCAACTACTTCCAATAGAAATCCCATATGGAGGATTTATTAAGAAGTAAAGGCTTGTATCAGATTACCTTGGGAAAGGAAACAACACCCACTAATGCTGATAAGAAAGTCAAATGGGATAATAGGAATGACGAAGCACGTGGATTAATTGAAATGTCCATCTCTCATGATTTAAGGTTCCACCTTCAATCAATTGATCAACCTAAAGAATTTTGGGAAAATATTGAATCTATTTTTGGTAAACACAATATTATTTGAGCACAACAGTTAGAAAAACAAATACTGACTTTAAGTCCAAATTATTTTTCTTCCATTGAAGACTATCTATCTAAGTTTAAAACACTCAGAACTTTATGTGAATAATGTAAGATAAAGATAGAAGAAGATCGTTGCATCTATCTTATTATTTCTAAGCTAGGTAGTGCATATTATATGTTTGTATCTACCTTTTACGCCATGCAAGAGGCTCTAGAGACAACTTATAAAAAACCCAGTCTTGAGAACTCTTGTGATGCTTTGATTAGAGAGCAAGATAAACTTGTACAACTTGGAGTGATCAACATTGCAGGTACCTCCAACAAATCCTTAGTCATCCATCATAAAGATGAACCCAAGAATCCCAAGAAGCAACATCCTCGCCACAAAAACAAGCAATATAAGGGTCCCAAACCCACTCAGACAACTTCCGCTCCTAATGGTGATAAATGAGCAAAATATAAAATTAAGAAGACTAACTAACATTGCAAATTTTGTGATAAAGATGGTCATGATGAGTCCAAATGTTTCAAGAATATGGCAGCTTTAGAAGCAACGATGAAGAAGAACAACATCAGTATTCATTCTACTTCTTCTTATTCTTCTCATGGACATGCACTTTCTGCTTCTAGTTTCTCCTTCAATACAACTTCTACTTCTTCTTCTGATGAGTGGATTATTGATTATGGAGAATCTTATCATATGGCTAAGGATATAGACATATTTTCTACTCTAAATGAATGTAACACCAAGAAAATATTTGTTGGTGATGATAGATCTCTTAATGTTGAAGGATATGGAATAGTTCAAGTAGAAAACAGTCATTTCAATGATGTATTATGTGTTCCAAGTCTTTCTTGTAACCTTCTATCAGTATATCAAATCACTCATTCGGGTGAAGGTAAAAACGTAGAGTTTTCACCTCACCAATTTGTAATCAAGGATATAAAAGATCCTAAGCATGTCTTTGCAACTGAAATTGCTGATGATATTACCAGGTTGTACAAGTTTGTCAACTTTGGGTCATCATCTTTTTCATCAATTGTTGTTGCTCATATCGTTGACTTGAGCAAACTTTGGCATGAGCGGTTTGGTCATCTAAACTATTGCTCATTGCAACAACTATGTAATCAATAGATGGTGACTAGTCTTCCTCTTGTTTCATGTAGATATGGTGTTTGTGCCGGTTGTGTTCTTGACAAACATCATTGGGATAGTTTTGACAAATGTGCCTCTTGGCATGCCTCAGGCCCTTTGCATCTTGTTCACAGTGATTTGTGTGGTCCACTTTCTTCTCCTTTTTTTTTTGGGTGCAAGTATTTCTTAACTTTCATTGGTGACTTTTCCATATGTACTTGGGTTTACTTCTTAAAAATTAAGAGCGAAGTTTTTGGCTTACAAGGCCCTTGTAGAAAAACAATCTGGACATCAAATTAAAAAGTTAAGAACATATAATGGAGGAGAATATGTGAACAATAATTTTACAAGTTACTGCACTACACAGGGCATTCAAATGCAACACACTGTTCCATATACACCACAACAAAATGGTGTTGTTGAGAGAAAGAAACGCAAATTAAAAGAATGGCTAATTGTATGATCCAATCTAAGGGATTAAGTCTAAAGTATTGGGTAGAAGCAATCAACTGTGAAAATTACATAGTAAATCACACTCCCACAAAGGCTCTTAAAAATATAACACCAGAAGAAGATTGGAATAAAATTAAACCAGATGTAAGTCACTTCCGTGTATTTGGAAGTATAACATGGGCTCACATTCTTGATGAGAAAAGGAAAGAATTGCAGCCGAAAAGTGAGAAGTGTATATTTGTTTGTTATTCTGAAGATGCCAAAGGTTATAGACTTCTTCAACCACATTGTAATGAAATCATTATTATAAGAGATGTTAAATTTGATGAAAATCTCTTGGCCCGTGAGCCTAATTCGACAACTGTGCCTTCTTCGGCCTGCAAGCCATCTTCAACGTTTTTGCCTTCTTTTGTTCCTATTTTGGTTGCTTCTTCATATGAGGACAATGAGGATGAAAATCCACCTCCACCTGCTCACTTTCCTCCAGATGAGTCCTTTGAACCTAAACCAGCACCAACTCCACAACTTCCTAGATGGGTCCGTTCAACATGAGAAGAAGTTGGTGATATTGTCGGTGATCCTTCATATCAGCATCAGACACGTTCACAGTTTCAACGAGCCTCTTCTCTTTTGGATCAAGTTTCAGAGACTCATGATCTAGAGACATTTGCAGAAGCTTCATTTCATCTAGATTGGGATACAACAATGAATGAAGAGTATCGTTCTTTAATGGACAACAATACTTGGGATATTGTACCTCTTCCAAAAGGAAGAAAACTTGTCATATGTAAATGGATCTACAGAACTAAGTATGCATCAGATGAAAGTGTTGAAAGACACAAAGCTCAATTAGTTTCTAAAGGATTTTCCCAAGTTGAAGGAATTGACTATAATGAAACATTTTCCCCTGTAGCCAAAAAGCATTCCATCCGCCTTGTTCTTTCCCTTGCTGCCTCACATAAATGGGAGGTCCATCAGATGGATGTTAAATCCACCTTCTTGCATGTATATTTTCAAGAAGAAATCTACATGGAACAACCTCCTGGATATGTCCAAAATGAATCTAGCCTAGTTTGTCGCCTTAAGAAATCTCTTTGTGGTCTTAAGAAAGCTCCCTGAGCTTAGTATGCCAAAATGGACAACTTTCTTATTGACACCAGATTCTCTAGATGCCATTCTGATCCTAATGTTTATACCAAGAAAGTAGGAAGTCATCTCATAATCCTTGTCCTTTATGTTGATGACCTTATCCTTACTGGTAGTGACTCAAAACTTTTAAAACATGTGAAAACCAGCCTTAAGAAGACATTTGAAATGACATGCTTAGGTTTTTTGCACTATTTCCTTGGCCTCCAAGTTTTGCAAACCAATGAAGAAATTTTTCTTTCCCAGTCTAAGTATGCTTATGAAATTTTCGTCGCTTTCACATGGATAATTATAAACCATCCCCTTCTCCCTTCCAATATGGAGTCAATCTTACTGCCACCTGTACTTCTCCCGAAGTTGATGTCACCCTGTACCGTCAGTTAGTTGGTAGCCTCTTATACTTGACTCATACCCGTCCTGATCTTTCCTTTGTTGTTGGTATTGTTGCCCAGTATATTGAAACACCCTATGAAAGCCATTGGAAAGTAGCTAAAAGGATACTTCACTATGTTCGTGGTACAATTCAGTTTAGGATACATTACAATTCAGGGGGGACTCCTTTATTGGTTGGTTTCACTAAATCAGATTGGGCCAACGACCCTCATGATAAAAAGTCTATTGCAGGTTATGTTTTCAGCCTTGGTTCCAGACCTACCACTTGGGCCTGTAAGAAACAACAGGATATTGCACTTTCTTCAGTAGAAGCAGAGTACCAAGCAACAATAAATGCAAGTCAGGAAGCCTTGTGGATTCGACAGATCCTTTCAGAGTTTGGATTCCAGTAGCAACATCCGACCAACCTTTGATGCAACAATCAGAGTGCCATCAAGCTTGCCAAAGACCAAGTTCAACAAAAATGCAAAAATCACATTGAGATACACATTCACTTCATCGAAAATCTCATTCATGATCAAGTTATTGAAGTGCTCTTTTTCCCTACAAAAGATCAAGTTGCACATTTTCACAAAGTCTCTTACAGAAGAAAAGTTTTCCAAACTTCGATCTATGTTATGAGTTCATGAAGTTGTCATTAAGGGGGGATAGCCTCTAATGCCTCATTCCTTCTCCTATTTTGTCACTATTGTAAATCCTCCAATCTTATCTCAATTTTTTATTAAGGGGGGATGTTAGGATATTTACACACTTAGGAGTTAGTTAAGATCTACTTGGTCTAATGTGTTGTTAGGTAAAATTGTGTTTCTTAGTGTGTTTCTTTAGTATGCATTAGTATGCATTTGTAGTTAGGAAATCCGACGGTCACGATATGTTCTCGACATAGAGTGATCCGACGGTTCATATTCTCCTCGACCTTAATGACCATTGATACATGGCTTAACACCTGATTGGTCCATGATCTCTATTTAAAGAGCATGGAGGGTCATTTTCCAATGATTGATTGTGAGAAACTCTCTTGTAAAATCTCTCTGTAATATTTTTATTTTGCATTAATAAACTGCTCTAAGTGGCCGCGTTGGATGGGGCTGTGGATGTTTCCCCATAGGGGTTTTACCACATCAAAACATCAGTGTGTTTATATTTTATCTAGTTGTTTGAGTGGTTACTGAAGGTGTTCGTCCTCTATTGGAATACCTGTGTTGTCGAACACTTTCCAACTTGTAGTGCACTTTGATTTTCATAATATACCATAGTTGATATCTCGATTGGAAAACCAAATTCACCCATGAGATTTCGAATCCATATCACCTCTATGCCATCATGCAATGCACCACAATACTTTTCTTCTATGGTCGAAAGAGAGACTACCTTCTAATTTTTACAATACTATATTGGGTCCATAACTAAGATGAAACACATCAGTAGATGTAGACTTCTTGTTGTTTCCATCTCCAACCCAATATGAGTTGGTATAGCTTACCAACTTGTTTAATTTATTATTGCAGTACTTTATACCAAGCTAGTAAGTGCCATTGATATAAATAACAATTCTCTTTGTGACCTTAAGGTGAATTTCTCACATATCCTGCATAAACCGAGAAACCACACTAACAACAAAGGAAATATAAGGTCAATTTTGAATTGAATAGATAAGGCTACCAAAAAGTCATTGATAGAGTGTAGCATCAATTTTTCGATAATCACACTCCTTGGTTAACTTCATTCCTAATTGATAAGGTCTAGCACATGGTTTACAATCTTCCATTCTGAATTTCTATAAAAGGTTATGTTATCCCCAACTTGTAGGGATAACTAAGGAGGAGATGTCTTGAGGCCCTCAGGTTGCAGACATGGAGTACATAGAGACCACATGACTAGCCCTGTCCACTTTCACATATGGGAACCCGCTCTGCCACCACAATATAGATCCATCATCAGAGCATCCACCACACCAACTAGCTTCTAAAGGGCACTTGGGTATTTATCCATGTGGTACAAGTCAAGTATTGTGGTAGGTAATCACCCTAATATTTGAGGCATTTAAGCATGTTGTATTGAAGTTGCTTTTGATTATAGAATGCCTACTTGGACATTATGCTTTTGACCCTGTTTCACCTTGGTGAGTTTCATCGATTTCCTAGTAAGTGGCCAACTTTTGGGGAGGGGGTGCAACTGGGGATCCCTTGAGGGGTCATCGTACCATTCCCATCCATACTTGTCACTTTTCGCTCATTACTTTCCCATCACTTTACCCTCTTCTAGGCCCTTTGACTTTAGTGACCTAAGAATAACATGTACCTCATTTCATGGGAATAAGGGGCTGAAGGCCCATGGGGGTGGTAGCTAGAAAAATATTAAAACCTAAAATATAAACCTTCTATATGCTTGCCTAGACAGGTCTTGAGAATGATGAAATTATTCTCTTAAAATAATTGAAGGCATGCAAAATATCAAACACATAATAAATATCCCTCTTGAATGAAAGACTAACATTAGTGCATTATAACACTTTAATGGTTACCCCTATGGCACTTGTGGACCTCTTCTTTCAAGTGACAATGTGTTACTTTCCCCCAAGCTAATCGATTCATTGTTGGGAGTGAACACAAGTCACTGTTGGGAGTGAACACGTGTTTGGACCATCAATTAATTAATAAATGTTAATAAATGGGCTTGGAAAAAGGTTGCATTGAAAACGAAGGTGCAATACACCCCCTACAAAGGAACCCATAAATGAGACAATACGAGCCCTTGTATGTCGTGATTGACCCATGAAGTCTAACCCCTTATCCACCTCATCATCCACTACATGAAATTATAGGGGCATCCTTGGGACCATGCCCTACTTGAGGGTTTTGGTCTACCCAATAGGACTTTTCTGACACCCCTCCCATACCTAAACTTGGTCAATTGTATAGGGTCTTTGAGAACTTGCTTAATTTGATGAGGTATTTTTGATGCAAATGTTTAGGTGCCTTGTTTATTAGATGTGTTTTTCACTTGCCGTGATATATTGACGTGATATCCTTGGAGGGCATACCCATTTGTTTTGCAGGACCTTGCTTTGTGGTTATATTTGGGAGAACAAGCCTAGCTTGGGATTCAATGGGGAAATAATCCCACAGGTTGGATGCCTAGGGACCACATGATGGATAATGAAGACATGCCTTTGGAGGCCCAAAAGACATAATGGAAAACCTTACCTAACCCCTATTACCCAAACGACTTTCCCATGAGGGGAAAATCGTCACTCTTTGGGGCTTGACATCACTTAGGGATAGGGTTTGGTTGTGATGGAGTTGTTTGTCATTGACACTTGACATGATTTGACCAGAGGAAGCATGGATTGAAGGAAGAGACCTTGGCACATGAAGAGGAGGCTCTAGAAGCCTCAACCTTCTCCACCTTCTTCTCAAACAACTTGCAAACATGTCAAAACGTCTCCCTAGAGGGGTGATATCTTGTGTTAGGGTTTTCTTTATGTGCAAAAATATGAATTAAATATTATTATTTGTGTAGAGGGGTAAGACAAGGGTTGTTGATCCCTTATCTTATGTTTTACCCTAACTTAAGTGGCCAAACATATTTGAGAACTTTTTGTATTAATAGAGATCAACTCTATTTCATTTATAACATAACTCTCCCATTGTGAGAAGTACTTGGATGAAAATTTTGCTACACTGGAGCATTTTTGGTATCTCTCTCTCTTTCAAATTAATTTCGGTGTTATCTCTTGGTGAATGGATGAAGTGGAGTGATGCACACCTCTTTAAGGCTTGTTCTTTTTTTCTTGGATGGGAATTTGCATGGTGAACTAGGGTTTGATATCTCTTTTCTTGGAATTGGTAAGGAAAAATATGTATGTGTTAGTTATTTCTTTCTCATTCTTGGTTATTGTTGGTGGAAAACCTAGGAGGATTATGTTGGATACAACCTCCATTAATTATTCATTTTATCGCTAAAGTTATAAGTCATTCTTGAACAAGAGTTACTAGGAGAAATACAAGTGTGTAACCCCTCCTAGATTTTCCCTAATTTGGTTGGCATACCCTAGGGAGTAAGAGGATTTACACCCGTAGAGATCTTATTGATCCAACTTGTGTTTTAAAAACCCCATTCACCCAATTATAAAGGGACTAATATTATTTTTTTCATTGGAGAAATAAATTATTTGCCTCGATAGGCATGATTTTATGAGATACTAATCTTGTTTCAATTGGATAATTTTCTACATGCTAAGGGCTTGCCAAGGCCACTAGCGCATCTTGATTGGCCTAGTATTCTTAGAGTTATATATCTTTAAAATATAAAACCATTATGGCTACATACAAATCTTTCTTAACCTGCTTATAACTTGCTTTTCAGCGGTCAAAATTTGCTCAAAGTTTGTTAAGATAATCTACTAGGCCTAGCGCATATTTTGGGTGGACTTTTTGTAAGTTTTGGTGGTTGTTTTTCTTTCTGTAACAATTTTATTTTCTATAGCCATAAGGATGCAAAATATCTCTGCAATACAATTTACTACAACCTTATTTTATTGCTAAAGTCTTGTGCTATCATACTTTAGTATTACTAGTATTTCTCTAGTTTATCTCTTACATTATTTGTTGGACTTATAACAATTGTTTAGAAACTTTAACAACTAGTTTCTTGCTGATATATATCTCTATTTACTACTGCAATTATGGATAACAATATTAACTTGATTGTACACTTAACATTGTACACGTATATTGTCTTGTTCTTGTGTCTCGGGCATGTACAACACTCTTCATAGGGAATCTTACCTCTTGGAAACCTCTGGCTACCACCAAGACCTCATTCAATCCATTCTCCGCACTTAGTAACTTGACCTATAGGGGAATCCATTCATACATCTCACTTTCCATCTCATTTCCCCCTAGGGTCACCCGACATTCCCCCCCTTGAGGTGACTACTTCACCTCTAAAGTGACGAGAATACCTGCCTAAGGTGACAGTGGGTAGGTTTTCTCTAATTTGTCTCCATTTGGTGGTTAGGTTGGGTTTTTACCGACCTACAACTTGTGCAATAACATTTTTGTGCCGTCATCAGGGAGGACTCTTAATCCTCTCCTTATCCCTAATGACACTTTTGAAAGCTATCCCAAAGCCTTCCCTAGCTTGCCTGACAACTCCACCTAAAGGACGTGCCCTTCCCAACTTTGATAAGTTTGTCCTAAAGCTGATCTAGCAACTCCATTATGGGACATACTCAAAAGGGGCATTACTCGACCCCCAAAAACACTTCTAGACATTGTAAGCCTTCACCTAAAAGGCTCAATCCTCTATCATCTCCCACTTCTCATGGTTTTCTGTCCACCTCTCTTATCTCTCCATCCTCACCTACCACCTCCACACCTCCACTCTCATCTATTCCCACCTCATTAAGTGCTACATGGAGCCCATGGGCCAAATATGTGTACAAACCTTTGGATATGACAATGATCCTTGGATCCCCTCACAAACTCCCAAAGGACTTCAAGGAGTGGCTCCCAAATTTTTTAGGAGAAGGTCTCATTACAACTAAAGATCACTTAGATTCTTTCCTCCACACTCGAGAACCTTATGACCAACATGAATATGTTTGGATGAGACTCTTCTCTTACACTCTTATTGGAAAATCCAAGGAATGGTATGCTAGTATTCTCCCTTCAACAATCACGATTTGGGATCTCTTTCAAGAATGTTTTACCAAAATATTTGGAAAAAACAAGTATTACCAATCCCTTTACGATTGACTGTATAATTTCAAAAGAAATCCAGGAGAAGGCATAAGTGATTTCAATGATAGATTCAATACCCTCAGAATAAGTTTTTTTATATATTTTAGACCTTCCCAAAGTACCATCCTCAAGTCTTACATATCAACCATGAGAAACCCTTGTGGAGTTCTAATTGGAAAGGGACACCCTAAAAATTTGTTTGAAGTTCAACAAAGGGTGTGTGAGATAGAAGAGAAAATAATCTCATCTCTCATACAAGAGGAGTATTGTCTTGAAGAAACCTTTCAAATTAATCAAATTGATGAATTTTTTGTACCATACCCTCCCCACGATATCAAAATGTACTTGCAGAAAGAACAAGAGGAGGCCGCTAAAACATTTGTTGATTGCATGATGAATCTGTTGGGTAAAGAGGAACACAAATAAAAAAATGCACCTTCCCCCAAAAATGAGGTTTTGAAGGTTGAAAGGAAACAAGCAACAAAGTAGGCCGAAGAAAATTGTTTACAACGTATTCGACAGATCCTAACAGAACCGCACAAACAAAAATAAATTGGTATCATCAAAAGTGAAGAGAACACTCTTTTCCCAAACAATACAAAAAACGAAGAGATTGAAGAACACATCAACATAACCCATCAATTTACGGAAGAGGGGATTAACAACACCTTCATTTTGGAAAACTCCCTTTTCATTGATGAGGAAAACAAGGAAGGGTCTTGGGGCTTAGATTTTAATGGTGCGCACTCAAGCGTAGGCTCGGGTACATGAATAGTATTGTGATCACCAGACAATGAAACAACCCTTTTCTCATACAGGATTGAGTTTAACTACACAAACAACATCATCGAGTACAAATCCCTTATCTTGGGCATGAATCTTGCCATCGATATGAACATCAAGTCCTTGCACGTGAGAGGGGAATCTAACTTAAATGTTTCACAAGTTAACAATAAATTCACTCCTAAAAAACACAAGTTTAAAATAGTACAAGTATGCCATATAGGATGCCATGAAGAAGTTTGACAAATTTTCAATTGAATCCATCCCTAGGGAAGATAACCATTTGGAAGACAACCTCGTTGTTTCCACTTCCACCTTGCAATGTTTCAAGGAAATCAATCTCTATAAGGTGGAAGTAGATTACAGGCCCTCAGTACCTGATAACTTGGAACATTGGCAGGTTTTTGATGATGAAAGCCATATTTTACGTTTTCTCCATAATGAAGGTGAATTCTCGGAAGCCCAGATAAACCTATTGGTGGAAAAGGGAAATATTGAGATCATTGATTTAGCTGACAGACACTTACCTGAAGGTATCATCTCCTTAGAAAACCTTTTCAATCGAAATGACATGTATAAGGAGAAGTCGTCGAGAAAAATTGATGATCAGACCATTGAATTCAATATTGGGACCGAGGAATCCTCAAATATGATCAAGTTTGGAAAAGGAAAAACGTCTGATGAAAGGGAGAAGTTGATTTCCCTCATAAGATAATTTAAGGATGTCTTCTCTTGGTATTATAGAGATCTGAAGGCTTACCGAGAATATGTCATACAACACACTATTCCCCTTATAGGTGGCATGAAACCCTCCAGGAAGAAGCTCAGACAGATGAACCCAAAGGTTTCCCCACAAGTCCAAAAGGAGTTACAAAATATGGTTGAGCCTATTAGATATTCATCTTGGGTGTCTAATCTAGCCATCGTCAGGAAAATGACTAGTGAGATCAATATATGTGTGGATTTCAGAAATTTGAACTAGGATTCACTTAAAGACAACTATCCTCTACCAAACATGGAGTATCTTTTGCAAAGGGTCACTGGAGCGGAAATGATGTTCATGCTTGATTCTTTCTCATGATATAATTAGGTGTTGGTAAAGGAGGACGACCAATTAAAAACCCTTTTCACCACCCCTTGGGGAACTTATAATTCTTTGAGAATGACCTTTGGACTAACCAACGTGGGGGCCACTTTCCATCATGCCATGGATTACTCCTTTATGTATTTGATCGAGAAACTTATAGTGACATATCAATATGATCTAATCGTTATATTCATAAAGAGATATCGACATATCCAACACTCAAGGATGATTTTCCAAAGAAGCAGGGAATATGGCATTTCTCTCAACCTTAAGAAGTCAAATTTTGGTGTTGATAAGGGCAAGTTGTTGGGTCATATTATATCTAAGGATGGAATCACAATGGATCCTGCCAGGGTTAAATCCATTAACAAGACCCCTCTCCCTAAAGACAAGAAATCCTTGCATTCTTTCTTTGGCTAAATTAACTTTGTAAGGAGGTTCATTCTGAATTTTACCGAGATTGTTAGACCCCTTAACATATTGTTAAATAAGGATTCTCATTTTGAGTGGGACAATGACGGTAAGATATCTTTCCAATGTATCAAGGAAGTAATAACTATTGCACCAATCCTGGTTAGTCCAAATTTTGCTAAGGATTTCATTATATTCTCTTTCACTTCGAAGGACACTATTGCAAGAGTTTTGTTACAAAAAAATGATCAAGGGGATGAACAACTGATTGCTTTCATGAGAAAGAATATTAGAGACTCGGAGTTGAATAAAACCATTATAGAAAAACAATATTACACTGTGGTCAAATCTCTCAAACATTTTCGAATTTATGTGGGATACAACAAGATCAAATCTTTTGTCCCTTGCCCCCACTGTAAATGATGTTTTATCATAGCAAGATTTCCTTGGATCAAGGGGAAAGTGAGTTTCACAAATAGAGGAATACGATTTGGAGATCAAACCATCCAAGATAATTAAAGGGAAAGGATTGGCTAAAATGATGACAAAGAGCAATCAAGAGGCCATCAAGGTAGGAGAGGATGAACAAATCAACATTATTGTGAGTGCAATTGAGAATGATGGGTGTTTTCAGATGTCATTTATTACTTGAAGAACCTCACTTACCCTGATCATTTGTTAGATCATAAAAGGAGATCCCTAAGGCTCAAAGATATGAGAGACTGCCTAACAGAGGGCAATCTCAGGTGGAGGAACCCTGATGGGGTAATCCTCAGGTGTTTGAATAAGGAAGAAGCTGACAAGTTAATGGTTGACCTTCATTCAGGGTATTGTGGAGGCCATTTTGAAGCTCACACCATTGCCCATAATATTTTAAGGGAAATATATTATTGGCCCACTATTTTCTCTGACACACATCGATACGTCAGATCCTGCCAACCTTGTTAATTCTTTACAGACAAGCAATGCCTCCCTGTCCATCCCCTTAAGCAAATCATCATAGAAGCACCCTTTCAACAATGGGGATTGGATTTAATTGGTGAGTTCAAGGAAAAATATAGCAATGGGTATCAATGGGTTTTGACCGCCACTGACTACTTCAATAGTTGGGTGGAAGCTATCCCAACAAAGAAAGCAACAAAAGAGGTTGTAATGAAATTTATTGAGGAAAATATTATCACTACATTCGGTGTCCCTGCCAAAATAACCACGGATAACACCAAAGATTATAGCTCAATCACACTCAATGAGTTTTGTTTTAAGAATGGGATATTTTCATCGCACTCCTCAAATTACTATCCTCAAGGAAATAAATTAGTTGAATCCAACAACAAAAACGTCATGAATATTGTGAAGAAAATTGTTGGGGAAAACAAGAAAAGTTGGGATAGAAAAATTAAGTATTCCTTATGGGACGACCACACAACTATCAAGACCTCCATCAAGAAAACTCCTTTTGAGTTAGTCTATGGGTTAGAATCACACTTGCCTATAAACCTCTAGATTCTAGCACTACAAATAGCCCAACATTTTTATACAGATAAAGAATCATTTCAGGGCGAATTGATCAACTCATGGAAATAGACGAAAGTTGAAGAATGACCTTTGATCAAATGGAAAAGAATCAAGAAAAGGTAAAGGAAACTTTTGATCGCAAGGTGAGGCAAAGAGATTTCAAGAAAGGGAACCAAGTCTTAATGTGGGACAAGAGGACAGAAAAACTTGGAATGCATCAAAATTTTTATAGTTTTTGGTTGGGGCCTTACAAAATAGAGGAAATATTTGGGCCAAACACTTTTTACTTATCCACGACAGAAGGGAGGAGGATGCCACTACTAGTGAATGGATCTCTCCTCAAACATTATTACCAAGGCGACACTTGATTTCTTTAGGGACCAGGCCCCAAGTAAGTAGGTAGGTCATATTTCTTTCCTTGCATTTGCATCTTGATTGCTCATGTTCGTTTAGATGCATTTCATATTTCATTTTTCTCTACTTTCATATTGATTCCATGCTTAGTTTAGAAATTTTTAAAAAATGCTAAAATTTTCTTTTTTAGATTAGTTTCATTTTTGGTTTTGATACAATTGGACGAAGGGTGATAGAATCACTCTAGTTTTTACAAAACAATTTTCAATGTAGGCACAGGTCTACCAGGAAATGTTATGGTTCACATGCACTCTACAACAAGCACATGTCCCCAAGTAGGAGCCATATATTATCACCAACTCGTAGGGATAACTAAGGAGGCAGTGTCTCAAGGCCCTCAGGTTGCAGACATGGAGTACTGAGAGACCACATGAATATAAATGTCCACTTTCACGTATGGGAACCCGCTCTGCCACCACAGTTTAGATCCATTGTCAGAGAATCAACCACACCAACTAGCTTCTGGAAGGCACCTAGGTCTTGCTCCATGTGGTACAAGTCAAGTATTGTGGCAGGTAATCACCCTAATATTTAAGGCATTTAAGCATGTTGTATTGAATTTCTTTTGATTATAGAACACCTACTTGGACATTATTCTTTTGACCCTATTTCACCTTGGTGAGTGTCATCGATTTCCTTGTAAGTGGCAAAGTTTTGGGGAAGGGGTGCAATTGGGGGTCCCTTGAGGGGTCAACGTACCGTTCCTGACCATAATTATCACTTTTTGCTCATTACTTTCCCATCACATTTCCCTATTCTAGGCCCTTTGACTTTAGTGACCCAAGAAGGGCATGTACCTCATTTCATGGGAAGAAGGGGATGGAGGCCTAGGGGGATTGTAGCTGACAAAAGATAAAAGCCTAAATTATAAACCTTCTATATGTTCGCCCAAACAGGTCTTGAGAATGATGAACTGCTTCTCTTAAAAGAATTAAAGGCCTGCAAAAGGTCAAACAGATAATAAATATCATGCTTTAATGAAAGACTAACACTAGTGTGTTATAACACTTTGATGGTTACCCCTATGGCACTTTCTGGACCTCTTATTTCAAGTGACACTGTGTTACTGCCCCCTAAGCTAATCGATTCACTGTTGGGAGTGCACATGTGTTTGGACCATTAATTAATTAATAAATGGAAATAAAAGGGCATGGAAAAATGTTGCATTGAAAACGAAGGTGCAACACACCCCCTACAAAGGCACCCATAAATGAGACCATATGAGCCCTTGTATGTCATAAAAATCATTGACCCATGAATTCTAACCCCCTATCCACCTCATCATCCATTACATGAACTTGAAGGGGCATGCATCCCCTACTTGAGGGTTTTGGTCTACCCAATAGGACTTTTGTGACACCCCTCCCATACCTAAACTTGGTCAATTGTATAGGGTCTTTGACCACTTGTTTAATTTGATGGGGTAGTTTTGATGCACATGTTTAGGTGTCTTGTTTATTAGATGTGGTTTTCACTTGCCATGATATTTTGACTTGAGATCCTTGGAGGGCATACCCATTTGTTTTGCAAGACCTTTCTTGGTGGCCAGTTTTGGGAGAACAAGCTTAGTTTGGGATTCCATGGGGCAAGAATCTCATAGGTTGGATTCCTAGGGCCCGCATGATGGATAATGAAGATATGCCTTTATAGACCTAGAAAACATCATAGAAAACCTTACCTAGACCCTATTACCCAAATTTGCTTTCCTAGGAGGGGAAAAACGTCACTCTTTGGGGCTTGACGTCACCTAGAGCTAGGGTTTGGTGGTGATGGAGTTGTTTCTCATTGACACCTGACATGATTTGACCATAGGAGGCATGGATTTAAGGAATATACCTTGGTGCATGAAGAGGAGGCTCTATAATCCTCAACGACCTCCACCTTCTTCTCCAACGACTTGGAAAAGTGTCAAAATGTCTCCCTAGAGGGATGACTTCTTGTGTTAGGGTTTTCTTTATGTGAAAAAGTATGAATTAAATATTATTATTTGTGTAAACGGGTAAGACATAGGTTTTTTATCCCTTGTCTTATGTTTTACCCTAATTTAAGTGGACAAACATATTTGAGAACTTTTTGTATAAGTAGAGAACAACTCTATTTCATTTATAGCATAACTCTCCCATTGTAAGAAGTACTTGGATGAAATTTTCGCTAAACTTGAGCATTTTTGGTATCTCTCTCTCTCTCTCTTGAAAATTTATTTTAGTGTTATCTCTTGGTGAATGGATGAAGTGAAGTTATGCACACCTCTTGAAGGCTTGTTTGTTTTCTCTTGGATGGTAATTTGCATGGTTAACTAGGGTTTGATATCTCTTTTCTTGGAATTGGTAAGGAAAAATCTGCATGTGTTAGCTCTTTCTTGCTCATTCTTGGTTATTGTTGGCAGAAACCCTAGGAGGATTATGTTGGATACACCCTCCATTAATGCTTCATCTTATTTCTAAATTTATAATTTATTCTTGAACAAGGGTTACTAGGAGATGTACAAGTGTGTACACCCTCCTAGTTTTCCCTAAGTTGGTTGGCATACCCTAGGGAGTAAGAGGATTCAAAACCATAGGGATATTATTGACCATTTTTTTTTTTAAAAACCCTATTCACCCAATTATAAAGTCACTAATCTTATTTTTTGCATTGGAGAAATAAATTCTTTTCCTTGGTAAACATGATTTTATGAGATACTAATCTTGTTTCAATTGGATAATTTTCTACATGTTAAAGGCTTGTCAAGGACACTAGGGATTCTTGATTGGCCTAGTATTCTTAGAGTTATATCTCTTTAAAATATACATCCATTAGGGAGGCTCAGAATCTTTCTTAACCTGCTTATAACTTGCTTTTCAACTGTCAGAATTTGCTCAAAGTTTGCCAAGACAATCTACTAGGCCCATCACATCTTTTGTGTAGACTCTTTGTAAGTTTTGGTGGTTGATTTTATTGCTGTAAAAAATTGTTTTCTACAGCCATAGGTCTGCAAAATTTCTCTGCAATACAATTTACTACAACCTTGTTTTATTGTTAAAGTCTTGTTCTCTCATACTTGAGTATTACTAGTATTTCTCTAGTTTATCTCTTGCATTATTTGTTGGACTTCTAGCAATCGTTTAGCATATTCAAAAATTAGTTTATTGCTGATATATATCTCTGTTTATTGATGCAATTAGGGACACCAAGCTTGAATTTCTGGTCCACCTAACATTGTACATGTATATTGGCTTGTTCTTGTGTCTCGGGAAGGTACACCACTCTTCACAGGGACTCTTACCTCTTGGAAACCTCTGGCTACCACCAAGACCTCATTAAATCCCTTCTCCACACTTATTAACTTGAGCTATAGGTGCATCCATTCATACATCTCACTTTCCATCTCATTCCCCCCTAGGGTCATCCGATATTCCCCCCTTGAGGTGACTACTTCAACTCTAAAGTGTCGAGAATACCTGCCTAAGGTGGCAATGGGTAGGTGTTCTCTAAGTTGTCTCCATTTGTTGGTTGGGTCGGGATTTTCCCAACCTAAAACTTGTGCAATAACAGGTTCAAAACTAATTTAGGTTGAGAAATAAATACACCATCATCCATTTATAAAACTTGGATGCTAAAATATAAATGCAACAGACCAAGGTTAGCCATCTTAGATGTATATGATAATTATTTCTCCAAAGCCAAAATTAAATCATCATTGCTTCCAGTAATGACCAATTCATCCACATATAATGCAACAATTAATGTTTCACCATTCACATGCAATACATAGATACTGTGATCCAAGTTACAACATTTAAAACCAAGATGAGGAAAAAATGATCAATCTTCTCATACCATGCCCCAAGGACCTATTTCAAATGATACAATGGTTTATTCAGTTATCACACAAGTCTACCATCCTTTCAAAACTAGGGGGTTGCTCCATATAAAAATATTAAGTGATATCACCATGTAGAAAAGAAATTTTGACATCCATCTAATATACCTCCCATCCAAAATAAGTAGCAACTGAAAGAATCAATAGAATAGAGTTCATATTTGCAAAAAGGGAAAAGGATTTAGGGTAGTTGATGCCTTGTTGCTAATAAAAACATTTCACTACCAAAATTTCCTTATGTCTTTCAACAATTCCATCATATGTAAGTTTGATCTTGTAGACCCATCAACACTTCACCACATTCTCTCCTTGTGGTCGAGGAGCTAAATCCCATGTGTCATTCTTCATTAGAGAATGATACTCATCGGCCATAGAATTATCCCATTTAAGTTGACCATGTGTGTCTTCATATGTATCTAGAACACATGCCTCTAGCATACATGCCATCAAAGCAACACTACCAAACTATTTTTGACTTCTAGTTTTTCTTGAATAATTGATATCTACTACATTAGCTCCAACAACTTGAATTATATTGGTCTCCCATATGGGATGACAAATCCCCTTTGTACGAGGAGTTTATGTACTATAATCACCATTATTGGACAAAATAGGGGTTCCAAAACTTGTGTTCAACCTTGCTATGGTCAACTACAATTTGATTTGGGTAAAGAAGTTGACTGTCCAATCAATGATTCTGTATAATAGTCATCTGATCTAGTATTCCATAAAATTTCCAAAGGATCACTACTCAAAAAATAGAAGAGGAAGTTAATAGAGTGACACCTGAGGTCTTCTAATCAAAGAAAACATCTCTTCTATACATAATCTCTTATTTGATGAGGTGAAACAACCTATAAGCCTTTGAATCTTCAAAGTATCCTATCATGATACAAGCATGGCTCTTTGCATTTAGTTTCATCTGAAATGTGAGCCCATGCTATGCATCCAAAGGTTCTAAGATATTTGACTGGGAGTTTTATTCCACTCCATTTCTTGACTAGAGTCACATACCACATAACTTTATCATGAATCATATTTAACAAATATTTTGAGTAATAGATGGTCTCTACCCAAAACCTAATTGGCAAACCTTTGGCCAAGATCTAACAATGTGCCATTACTAGCAAATTCTATTTTTTTTCTTTTAGTAACACCCTCTTGTTGATGTATGTAAGGCACACATTTTTTCCAATAGATACAATCCTATGACAATTATCTTTCAAAAATATTGCCTACATATTCTCCTCCATTGTTCGATCTTAAGAATTTGGTAGGTCAACCACATTTCCTTTCAACTAATGCCCTAAATTCCTTGGAATTTTCAAAGACATGACTGTTATTCTTCAATAAATATACCCAAGTATACTTGGAAAATTCATCAATGAAGGTCATGGCATACCTTGTATCAATTGTTTATGGTTTGTTTAGGGAACATACATACCTATGGATAAGTTCCATGTCAGTATTTGGTCTCCAAGCTTTCCCTAAAGGTACCCCGATGATGCTTTCTAAGCATACATTCTGTTGGAGCTGCCCTTGTTTTTTCACCTCGCGCAATTTTCAACATTTGATACTTGACATTTAACGTTGTTCTTCTTTTCCTTCCAAAATCATAATACTTTTAAATCTCGTCATCTGAATAGAAAGGCTTTTTCAATTCCAAAATAAGAGATTCATTTTTCGCCAATATGTTTCCCTTTTTGCTTTATTTTGGAATATCGTAAGTCAGATATCGCAAGTCGGACACTTTGATTTTTTAATTCACAAGTCCCGAGTCGCGAGAATGCGAACTCGATTCTAATTTTCGTCCAAGGCAAAGAATAATATCAAACCTTTAACCTTTGTTTAGACATTGTCGGGGTTTCGCGCCTCGGCATTCGTCGACCCTAAATTTCTATTTTTACTACCCCGAGAGCCGAGAACGCGATAAACTTTTGATAACCTTAGTCAAGAACCGAGGGTAAAAAAAAAACTAACCACGATTAAACTTGGTTCTCGGCACATCGTCGCTCGACACTTTCTTTCATAAAGTAAAGATGTCCAAAAATCCGATTCGCGAAGTTGCTACATAATTATAGCGAGATTAATTAATCGCCTAATCTAAGATTTCCTTCTCTTAATTCGACCCTTAATTGTCGCCGCATCGCGATATCGCGACTCGGCATATCATTCTCCTGAAAGTTTGTCTTCCAATTCTCGAATCACGATATCGCGGTTAAGTTAATCATGTCATTAAAGATCCGCCACATCGCGATTATTGTTTATTAACGCTAAAATTGGAACTCACAGTCTCGCGAGTTGTAAAGTCAAAACGTCATAGGGAAATTTACAAGGTGGCGAAAAGCGAGGAAATCTTTAAGTTCTTAAGATTTGAAATTTTGGAAAAATGAAATTAAGCGAGGTACGCCCCGTGCATCGAGGTTGGCACACTTCACGAGGGATTTACTTGCTCTCCATGACCCGATTTCCGATCAAAACCGTCGAACATTGATGGCATTAATATAAGATTTAGGGTAGATCCACGAACAAGTAAGATCAGATTCATACAATAAATTTGGCTTTATTTTGTGATTTGACAGACTTGTTCAAAGGCTGCAGGGTTTTCAAATATATACGAAATGTTTCATTCTGTTTTGGATATTTTTCATATGCATACAGAGCTCACCTTTCTTCGAGGGAACTCATTTCTGCATGTATACACAGGTCTACTGCAGAAGAGCAAAAAAGCAAGCTTCAGCTATGGCGCCAAGAAGAGCAACGAAAGCGGGTGTCGAGGTTGCAACACAGGGTTCAAACAACGTCTCAGACACTTCTCCTCGGACTGTTGGCTCAGTAGACACCTGGTCGACTATCTCAGATATTCTGAAATCCGGGTTGATAAACTGCCTAGACTCAGATGACGATGACATTGATATTGTAAGGGACGACCTAAACACTAAGTGCAAGACAATTATTCAGTCGGGGATGCACCTGGTTGTAGCCAGACCTCGGTTGCTCCCATACTACGACATGATCCGATGGGCATTGGATCATGTCGACTTACCCACCAGAACAATCATAAATGATCGACGAAACACGGTCGAGACTTTCATACCAGAGCATATCCAGTCTATGTATAGGCTACCAACGACTTCTGAATATATATATGGCAGTGAATTCCTGCAGGAATTCAAAAAGAAGGAGTGCGAAGAATATGATAAAACCATGGGTGGTTTGATAAAAGACTGGGTTTTGCGCTCCACAACATTTAGAGTAAATGATAAAGGCGTGTATTCAATTTCCTCGTTGGATACACCATTCATATATGTGGCAATGATGGCATGTCGACTTTTCGGTAGTGAGGATACTGCACATTTTTACATCCGGTGGGTACCCCTTATCTTTCGGGTAGCAGAAGGTAGCTCATTCAATTGGTCGAAGATGCTCTCCGATAGTTTGTTCGACAGGGTCATGGAGTACCGGGAGAAAAAAGCAGCCGGGAGGGCATCCAGATTCTTCATGTCCGCGTATATCATGGACACAATTTGCTCCATGACGCCTTTCCCTTTAATGAATTGGGCTTGGAGTCCAACCGAGGAAAAAACTATACATGAGTACCATGATAAGTTGTGGGAAAATAACGCAAATAAGTTTATTTATGAGATTTTCAATTGGGTGATGGTACCCCTGCAAGTCGCCATTTTTGGTCTTACACCACCCCGCATCTCTGATAGCATTGCTGCGAATTTGAGCCGTATCGCAGACTGGTACGTAGAGGAAGAATTCTCCTATTTGAGAGTTTTCGGAGCCACTGTTCCTCCTCTGACGCTCCCACAATTCATCCCCGACAAGCTAGCCTGTCGCAAGATTTCTCAGCAAACAGTAATCGGCGGAGTGAGAAAAGAGCTCAAAGCGTCGGCCAAGAAGGTATGGCCATCTTTCCCTATTCGGCTGAATTCATATTCATTATTAGATTTTGGACATGCTAAAGCGGAGGCTACATCCATTGAGGACTTGAGCCTATTCTCTATCGAGTACAAAAAGCATGATCCCCCGGGAATTGTAAGTGCTCATTTGGGAAATTGTGGATTGAAGAGGTTCGAACATGAATATTCGCCCTCGGATGATGTTTTCCTAGGGGCGAGATCCTATTCGGAGGTGCAATTTCGAATCGGATCCCTACCACCCACAGACAGAGCTTTTGTTTTAAAATTTCAAGAGCATAGGAAAAGATGCCTTCCCGTTGTGTTGGGAGGATTGGGACTTTCTAAGGATAAAGAAAAGGAGGCCGAAAGTTCTGTGGGACAGACTTCTAATCCCGAAAAACGTCAGGAAAGGGAGCAGGAACAGAATCCCGAACAAGGAAAAAGTCCCAAGCGAGAGAAGAGTCCTGAGCTGAAGAAGAATCCAGAAAAGAAGAAGAAGCCTGAGCAGGAGGAGAATCCCGAAACAGAAAAAGAGATTACTGATCCTCCCAAGGAGCATAGTCCTGAGATGAAAATAAAGGACACAGACCCACCGAAAACTCAGAAACCGGAGGCGGGGACTAAGACCTCTGATCCCCCAAAAGATCAAGATCCACTCAGCACACCAGGGAAAACGGCGAAGCAAATCGGGGCACCCATCACCTCTGTCACCCCTTTGCAGTGAGCGCAAGGAAACATACAGGAAGGATGGATTTTTGGTGAAGAACTGAGGCCTATAAGGGCAGAGGAACTCCCTCCTAATGAATTATTTTTTGACAAAAAGAGGAAAGCTGTAGTAAAGCGAGAATTTTACCAAGAGGGAGAGTCCACTGATAAAAAATTCAAAGTGATGACCGATGGGATGAATAAAAAGAATGATGAATTTTCCACGGAGATTGCAGGGACGCTGGGAGCGTACGCGACGACAAATCAATTCTCGGTCATAGCGTTAAAAAATCAGCTCAGAGCAAAGAATCGACTGATCAAGACTCTTGAAGCCCGAATAGCTTCGGCTGCGGAAGATGCTAAGAGTCAAGCGAGTGGGGCAATAGAGCTGGCCCAATTGGCCGATAAGAAAGAAATTGAAGTCCTCAAGACCAAATTGGAACAAGCAAATTCCACAATCTGAGATGGTCGGGTACAATCAGGCAGCAGAGGGATGCGATTACACAGCTACAGACTCAATTGAAGATTGCAGAAAGCAAGGTGGTTGACATCGAGATCATTAAATCTCAAGCGACTGATATTCGGAGCAGGATCTCCTCTGCTCAACAAAGCCTGCTAAACAAAGTAGAAGAGATTCGAGAAGACTACTTGTTAATACAACGAATATCTGAGAATTTGATTGACAGAGAAAGGAACGCAGAAGCTACTCGGGTCGCTTTCCAAGAGGCAGTGATAGCGACCAACAATAGGTTTTCAGGGCATCCCGGGCTCACCATTGCCGAACAAACTAGGGGTAATATCTTGTTAAAGAATTGGGAACAGGATATTACTTTGAGCAAAGAGCAGGCTCAAAAAGTGGCAAATTCATTAGAAGAGGCCGTCAATAACATAAATGGTGAGCAGTTGGGGATAGAGATTGGAGGTGACACAGAGGCGCTAAGGCAGACAAATATAGATCGGATTTCTCTCGACATAAAGGAGGGGAATGACAGAAATTCAACAGAAATCTCCCAAATGGACAGGATAAACCCGGCTCAAATCTACAAACATTTGATTCAGCCTAGTGCACAACTTGGCGCCCTTGAGCTCGTAGATATACAAATAAATGATAAACTTCCACAGTTGGCCTGAGAGTGTTATCTTGCCGAAGCCCGTTGTCAGGCCGAGCCTTCACAGCTTGTGACCCAATTTGTGGACAAGTGTATCATGTACACTGAATCCATGTGAGGATGGGCACCTAGCACTTATTGAAGATAGAATAGGTGAAATGGAGTTGTCTCGCTCCCCCCAGCTGTCAATGCAAAGCCTTCACAATTTGTATTTCATTTTTGGGACAAATGTATCATGTGTATTAAATCTAAGCAAAAACAAGCACCTGGCGCCTTTTTGAAAATGGATTCGGACAGATGGAGTGATTTCTCTCTTCTGAACCAAGAAGCCAATCTTGTATAAATAGATCACAAAAAGAAGAGAAAAGGGCTGGACTTTTTGGTACTAACTGTAAGAGAGTTTTTGCATCAAAGGAGTTAATACAAGCAATTTGAAGATTCCTGATTCTGTCACGACTGTGTTGCAAGTTTGTTTTGTCATGTTCTTTGTTTCTTTTCATTTTGCTCTACATAATTGACGTGTATCACTGTAATTTAGTACGACCACTACTATGGTGAAAGGTTTGCATCTTTTTCTGTAATTGTCTCTTGTCTTTCCTCTGCACCAACTATTAGCGTGTGTAAGACCAATTTACACTTACAGAATTTTATGTTTATTTACACTAAGTCAATTATGTTTATGTCATTTGCTTCTTCTGTGTATACGTGAGTTTTCCACTGACATGAACTTCGCGTCATCTGCAGCTTAATGTTTTCCCCCATCTCACGTTATTTTTATCGAAAACAACACAGTTACAGGAAAGGGCCTTCAATTTGGATTCTTATTTCGTTTTTTCATGCAAAGGGTTTCTCTTTATTTTCGTCCGAATTAAAACAGCAAATAAACGATCTCTTTAAAAACCATTTCCATAGTGGAACTATTACTCAATGACTGTTCCCGCAACAACTCAACCTAATATTGAACCCGGATTCTCTAGTCAAATACATATCAATTTAAATATCTTAGACACAATCCTTAAAACTGCGAACACCTGAGACGAATTGGAACAATCATGGGCAGCCATTAAGCGTGACATAACTGCTCAAGAGCAGTTGGAAGATAGACGATGAGAACGTAGAAATCTGCTCTAGTTTCTCATACCAAAGGTTAGTATAATCCTGTATCAATCTTTAGTATGCTTTCATATGCCTTGACACTGTACTTTAAGCCTTAGTACAGACTCAGGAACAACATCTTTCTGGCGCCGTTGCCGGGGATCGAAGTTACGAAATCTTTTCCCTGGGAGAATGACAAACTGTTTCGTTGATAGTGTTACTCTTTGATAGTGAACATAGAGTGCACACAGTTTTTAAGGCTTTTTAAATATTTCACTTGGCGACTCCACTGAAACACAAACTGGTGTCTGGTAGAAGGCACACCAAACAGAACCTGGATGGCAGGCCTATTACACCTGTTAATGATCCTAAAAAAGTTTTAAAAGCGAAAGGCTCGTCTGAAGAAACCGCTTCAATTAATAAACCCAAAAACCCACTTGTAAAGACTAAATTCCCTTCAGAACCTCTTACTTCCTACAACCCTTTGTCTGATACCAAAGAGCTGGAAATAGACTACTCGGAATTTAGGAGTGAGCCACATCAAACTTTCCCATCTATAAACAAGGGAAAAGGTCCTTTGGAAAGATCGTTATCTTTTGACATACCATCCTTTCTTCATCAAAACTTCCCAGTTTCACCTGATTCAAAAAAGTGTGTTACACCCCCATTTTCTACTCCCAAGTCAATGGCAAGCGTCGAAGGTGGAGGTGGAGGGCAGCCGAATGTCCCTCCTCCCGGAGTATTTGCAAAAGTAGCGGTGAGATACGCTCCCCTAGTTTTACCTGCTCACCTACATGATTTACCTGACAACTACATAAAAAATCTTCCTAAGTTTACTGGGGAGGGAGATCTAACCGCAGCCGAGCATATAAAATTCTTTGACCAGTTCGCAGACATATGCGGTATCGAGCACGAGGATGTCTATTCGAGACTACTTGTCCAAACCTTCGAAGGATAGGTCCGAACTTGGTTTCAGAGTCTTCTTGCAGCTTCTATTCGAACATATAACGCCTTGGAAGATGCTTTCCTCAGACAATGGGGAGAGCGAAAAGATCACTTATATTACCTTACCAAGTTTGGGTCCCTAAGGAAGAAGAACTCAGAAACAGTAATGGAATTTATTCTGATATTTAACAAACTGTATAATAAAATTCCATCCGCTGTCAAACCTTCCCAACCCTCAGCCAAAGTAACCTTTGCGGAAGCTTTCAAACCTGATTTTGCCCTACTTTTGCGAGAAAGAAGAGGAGATACCCTGAATAGAATGCAAGACGATGCTGTCGAAATAGAATCTAATATGATGGCTTCAGGTAAATTGAAGGCTAAAGCAGAAACAACCAGCCGTGATAACAGGCGCTATAGGGAACCAGCGGGTCCTTCCGGGTCAAATAGATACACTGATGACAGAGTGGATGATATGGCCCGAATAATTAAAGATCTGTCTAACAAAATCTCTAGGATGGAGTTGGATTAGGCTAAAGCTGATTCTTCTATCAAAAGGGACTTCATGAGAAACCCAAATCCCCAAAATCAACAGAGGCAAATAAAGAATGAGGATAAAAAAATACAAGCTCCACTAAAAAACAAAATTTTTATAGGAGCAAGTGACCTCCAAGATTTTGAAGATCCGGAAGATGAAGTTGCATGTTTCGGTGATGAGTGTTCGCAACCATTTCTAACTAGGGAAGACTATGAGAAATCCGTAAATACTCCTCAATCGTCTAATGAAGAAGAAGAGGGTGATCGTACTGACCTCTGCGTATCTCAACTAGAAACAGAAATGATAGCGGCCAATTTTCAACCCAGATACAATCTAAGATCAAAAAATAAGCCCACCTCAACTAACCAACCTAAGAAAATCCTGCCAAGGGATCAATCTCATGAACTTCCTTTGGAAGAGGCGTTGTTACCCAGCAATAAAGTCAAGATAACAAAGACTCAAGAGTCTGAGGTGAAAAAAGCTGAAACCGAAACAAAGGAAACAGAGCCGATAGATAAAGTTACATCTGAGACTAAGGTTGCAAGTGATAAAACAATTCAGACAAACAAATCGGGAGAAAAAACCTCGGAACTCTTAACCAAAGAAACGAACAAGGCTAATACATCTTACAATTTTGAAAATGAATTAAATAAAATTAAGATACCGATTCCTTTGGTAGAATTAGCGAAAAACCCAACTTATCGCAAGCAAATTGCCAAAGTGATGGGTGTTTATGAGCCCGAAAGTCACTCTGATGTTATCAACCTAGAAGATGA
>ML792737.1:70786-92887 GCA_009831015.1 Picea engelmannii
CATGTTAGACTCCGGGGCTTCACATAATGTTATGCCCAAAATGATAATGGAGAGGCTGGGCCTCCAGATCACTAGACCTTATGGAGATCTATACTCTTTCGATTCAAGAAAGGTTAAATGTATGGGAATGATAAAAGATCTGGTTGTTACCCTGGCTCAGGTCCCAGTCAAGAGTGTCCTGATGGATGTGGTTATTGCAGATATTCCCCCCAAATATGGTATGTTGTTATCCAGATCATGGGGAGCCAAGCTGGGAGGTTCTCTACAATTAGACATGTCATATGCCACAATTCCTGTATTCGGTGGTCAGTTTACCCGATTGTACAGAGAAACAAGATTGACATATACTGTCAGTGATCCTCAGAATCCAAATAATTTTCCCATTTATGTTGCGGACCAAGATCTGGGAAATTGCATATTGTATTTCGATGATGGTTTAAATGGATGTCCATAAGAACTTGATATGAAGCAAGAAGAGCTTAGCCCCTTGACTGAAGAACTATGCAAAAATGGTCTCTGGAAGATGTACTTCGATGGTGCTTCATCTTCTGAAGGAGATGGTGCTAGCATACTTTTGATAGCACCTGAAGGTAAGTTTACCGTTCCTTTCTCATACCGCCTGCAGTGGGACATAGATTACACCAACAACGTGTGCGAGTATGAAGCATTAATCTTAGGTTTAGAGGCAACCAAGAAGTTAAACATAAAAAATTTGGAAGTTTACGGTGACGCTGAATTGATAGTAAAACAAGTAAACCGACAATACCAAGCCAAACATCCCAGACTAAGGACATACATAAATTGTGCTTGGGATTTGATGGAGATTTTTTTCTCATCTATAAAAGTCCATTTTATTCCTCACATAGAGAATCTACATGCTGACGCATTGGCTAAGGCAGCTTCGACTTTTTTCCCTCCCACGAATGTTAAACTGAAATATCATATTGAAATCAGATATAAACCCTCTATACCAGACAATGTCCGACACTGGCAAGTTTTTGAAGATGACGAACAAATTCAGAAATTTCTTATAGAAATAGGCGAGTTCTCTGAAACCCATCCAGATCAAGAAAACCAAAACGACCCGATGTGGGTCATGCAAGAAGATGAAGGTCCTGAAACTTTCCGAGAAAAAATAGCCGATCATCGCATGTTGGTCCTCAAAAATAACCAAATCCCGAAAGGTTTAATTCCTTTGGAAAGACTCTTCGATCAGAATGACATACCTGTAAAATCCACTTTACAACCCCAACCAGAAGAAGTGGAGGATTGTGACATAGGAACTCAAAAAGAAGCCAGAATCGTAAAGATATCTAAATTCCTCCCTCCCAAGGTAAAAGACCAGTATAGAGACTTACTCAAACAGTATAAAGATGTTTTCGCCTGGTCCTTCTATAATTGAGCACAAGATCCCTTTGAAACCCGGAGTTAAACCTTTTAGACAAAAGCTCAGACAGTTTAACCCCATTTTGTTGCCTATTATTGAAAAGGAGGTTAAGAAGCTTTTAGACGCGAAAATAATTGTACCTCTGAGATACTCAGATTGGATAGCAAATTTGGTCCCGGTCAGGAAAAAGAATGGAGAAATTAGACTGTGTGTAGATTTCCGGAACTTGAATAGGTCCTCTCTTAAAGATAATTATCCACTTCCTAAAATGGACCACGTCCTAGAAAGGGTAGTTGGGGAAAATCATATGTCTATGATAGATGGGTTTGTTGGGTACAACCAAATTGCCATGAACAAGCAAGACAGAGAAAAAACTGCCTTTACCACACCATGGGGCACATTCATGTATGATAAAATGCCTTTTGGTTTAATGAATGCAGGGGCTACCTTCCAGCGCGCTATGGATATCGCTTTCATTGGGGAAAGAGATAAGTTCGTAGTAATCTACCTTGACGATTTGACAGTTTTTTCTAAAACCGACGAAGAACATTTGGTCCATTTAAAACAAACTTTCGAAAAATGCCGCAGATATGGTCTGTCTTTGAACCCAAAGAAATCACATTTCGCTATGCAGGAAGGTAAGCTTCTAGGGCATATCGTATTTAAGGATGGGATCAGGATTGATCCTAAGAGGGTTGAAGCGATACAAACCATCAGGATTCCTAGAAACGTTAAAGAAATTCAAGCTTTCTTAGGAACAATAAATTTCTTGCGAAGATTTATACCAAACTTCGCTGAGATTGTCAAATTGATCAAAACAATGCTAAAGAAAGATAACAGAGTAAATTGGACGACCGAGGCCAAAGCGTCGTTCGAGCGTATCAAAAAAGTCATCAGCGAGGCACCTGTGTTAACAATCCCTGATTATTTGAGAGATTTTCTCATCTTCTCATTCGCTTCCAAACATACTATCGCCGCGGTGTTGCTGCAAAAAGATGATGGAGGCTTCGAACGCCCGATCAAATTTTTTAGCAAGAGCCTTAGAGACGCCGAGCTAAAATACAATATAATAGAAAAACAAGCATACGCGATGGTGAAAGCGCTAAAAGCATTCAGGACTTATGTTCTGCATTCAAAAATTATCGCGTACGTACCAACTAGTGCTGTGAAGGATATATTGGTACAACCAGATAGTGATGGAAAACGAGGGCGCTGGCTTGCTAAAATACAAGAATTTGATCTAGAAATCAAGCCAACTAAATTAATAAAAGGAAAGGGTCTGGCCAAACTCCTGGCTGAGTCGAACCTTAGAGCTTTTGACATCAATTGCCTCCAAGGAGAAGACGAAGATACACACTTGCAAGAGCCAGAAGACCAGATGTATCCAAACAAGGTTGAAGAAATATTCACGTCGTCAGGCTGGTATAAAAATATAGTTTTCTATTTGTTAAGCCTGAAATGTCTAGATGGACTAACACCAGCCAAATACAGAACTCTAAAAATTTATGCTATAAAGTATTGCATCTCAGAAAATCAACTATACTGGAAGGATCCACTCGGGTTCTTACTGGTTTGTCTGGTTGAGACAGAAACTCCATTGGTCATAGAAGAATTCCATGAAGGAATCTGTGGAGGACACCATGCATGGAGAGCCATGGCCTACAAGATCCTAAGGGTTGGATACTATTGGCCAAAACTATTTTCGGATGTTAATGCCAAAGTATGTGCCTGTCACTCGTGTCAAGTATTCGCTGATAAGCAGAAACTCCCTGCATTGCCACTTGTTCCGGTCAAAACTGAAGCCCCATTTCAACAATGGGGATTAGAATTCATAGGGGAAATTAATCCCCATTCCAGTGCTCAACACAAGTGGATCTTAACGACCACTGATTATTTTACAAAATGGGTGGAAGCAATTCCAACTAAAAGGGAAACAAACTCGGTGGTGATTGGCTTCTTGGAGGATAACATCTTATCAAGATTCGGATGTCCCCGAAAGATCGTCACTGACAACACCCAGGCTTTCAAATCCATGGCCATGGTCGACTTCTGCCAAAAGTATAGTATCATTCTCGGCCATTCCACTGCTTATTACCCTCAGGGAAATGGGCTGGCTGAATCGTCTAATAAAAGCCTAGTAAACGTAATAAAAAAAGTACTGAATGAAAACAAGAGGTCTTGGCATGTCCATTTAAAGCACGCATTGTGGGCAAACTGCATCAGCACTAAAAGGTCTATCGGCATTTCACCTTTTCAGATCGTATATGGGACCGAGGTGGTTATGCCTATTAACTTAGCATTGCCAGTGATGAAATTATGGCAGGATCAAAACAAAGAGCACAATCATGTAACCAGAAGAATTAACCAACTGATCGAGGTTCAACAGCTCAGAGTGGAGGTTGATGAGAGAGTGCAGAAATACCAGGACGATATGAAAGCATTGTTCGATCTCAAAGCAAAGGACAAAGAATTCTTCCCAGGTGACTTGGTGTTAAAATGGGATGCGAGAAGGGAAGAAGCCGCGAAGCACGGCAAATTTGACTACCTTTGGTATGGACCATTCAGGGTCTCGGCTCCAGAAGGAAAAAATTCCTTTCTCCTGGAAAATATTGATGGAAAAGTTCTCAGCGCCCCCGTTAATGGGCGATATCTAAAGCATTACATGACTTGACAGTCATCGGATGAAAAGGGAAATAAAATAAAATGAAAAATAAGAAATTGTATATATATATATATATAATTGTAACTAAATAAATTTTGTTATGAATTGTTGAACATATTTATGTTTTTGCTCAAGAATTTACTTTTAATTTTTGGTTTTCCTTCATAGACGCTCGACGCATTCTAAACCAATTCGTATTTGTTTCTTCAGGATTCCAGCTGTAGGCGAAACTAGCTCAAGACATAAGGTGTAGATCTGTGTTGGAGCTAGGACAACATAAAACAGGTGATACATATGAAAATTCATAGTCCACGAGGAAATTGAGAAGACAAAGGTGAGTTTTTTCGATACACAAGTCATGAAAGGATGTTTTAGCGATCTGAGGTAATATTGTTCAAACTGCAATATAAAAGATTAGATTACAGGACTATTGTTGGCTCGATGGTCTCCGTACTAAATTTGAATGATGGATTAAAGCCAAAATGCAGTCAGTCATGATTTTCGTTCCCAAATGCATTTGAAGAATAGTCCAGAACTGTTGTGATCTTTTTGATATTAAACCATTCGATTGCCGCTTTGTTTTCTGTTTATTTTGGGGCCTAACTTTAGTGAGTCACTATCTTCCCAAGCCTTTGGGAAGGGATAAAGGGTTTTTCGTTTCAAACCCCAGGGATTCCGAAGCAGATCTTAATAAGAAAGCTGGTTTTCACAACTACTTGATCCTCCGCTAAGCTAAGGAATGCCTATAGTGATCCTAACTTTCATAGGTTTTTCAATAGCGTCCGGAAAATCAAAGCTTGCTTAAACAGGATGTTCCTTTAAATTTTATTATTCTCCCCTGTCTCCCTGAGAACTAAAGGTCTTGTGAGGGTCAAAGAAAGGTTGATACCGAGTAATCAAAATAAGTTGACAGACCTCTAATAAAAAATATATTACACAGATCTCAGCCCTGATATAAACTGATTGCTCCCATCTTCGTGTTTTAAAAATAAAATACTGAGACAGGTGGTGAAAGGAAATTCAGAAATGATTGCCCCCACCTAGTCCATTAAGACGATGAAAGGAAATTCAGAAATGATTGCCCTCGTCTTAGCGTTTAAATGCATAAATATTTTCCAAAGTGGTGAAAAGAAATTCAGTGAAAAAGGGTCAGACAACTTCACCGGGGTACTAAACAGGCTCGCTGGCAGTGAAGCAATGTCTGAGAGATCTGTAAGGCTGTTATATGTAAACATCAATTAACTCAGGTAATCAATGCTTTCTGAAAACCAGATCATTTCCCCAAAATTCCGACGGGACTCCCCTTTTTTAGATTATATAATATCATTCTTTGATGCAAGCTGAGAATCACAGGACCTGCTGAATATCCTAGGGCAGTTACGACTGTCTGGAAGCATTCCCCAAACTTAGTAGTGAGAAAGAGAAAATTGCTAAGGTGTCTTCAACTGTCTTTGGAAAGAGTATCTGAGTTCGAAAAAGTTTCTGGGTTACCAAGCGAAAGCTTTTTTCCCCCTTTCTTTCTTTTTCCTTGGATTTTTTCCTTGATTTTAGCCTATGACTCCATTTACCCAATTTTGGCACCTGGTCTACTGTTCTTCCCACCTCACAGGAAAGCGAGATCCCTATTTGGAGCCTATGTTGGATCCGCCCTTGTTTTTTCACCTCGCGCAATTTTCAACATTTGATACTTGACATTTAACGTTGTTCTTCTTTTCCTTCCAAAATCGTAAGACTTTTAAATCTCGTCATCTGAATAGCAAGGCTTTTTCAATTCCAAAAGAAGAGATTCATTTTTCGCCAATATGTTTCCCTTTTTTCTTTATTTTGGAATATCGTCAGACGCTTTGATTTTTTCATTCACAAGTCCCGAGTCGCGAGAATGCGAACTCGGTTCTAATTTTTGTCCAAGGCAAAGAATAATATAAAACCTTTAACCTTTGTTTAGACATCGTCGGGGTTTCGCGCCTCGGCATTCGTCGACCCTAAATTTCTATTTTTACTACCCCGAGAGCCGAGAACGCGATAAACTTTTGATAACCTTAGTCAAGAACCGAGAGTAAAAAAAAAAACTAACCACGATTAAACTTGGTTCTCGGCACATCGCCGCTCGGCACTTTCTTTCATAAAGTTAAGATGTCCAAAACTCCGATTCGTGAAGTTGCTACATAATTATAGCGAGATTAATTAATTGCCTAATCTAAGATTTCCTTCTCTTAATTCGACCCTTAATTGTCGCCGCATCGCGATATCGTGACTCGACATATCATTCTCCTGAAAGTTTGTCTTCCAATTCCTGAATCACGATATTGCGATTAAGTTAATCATGTCATTAAAGATCCGCCACATCACGATTATTGTTTATTAACGCTAAAATCAGAACTCACAGTCTCGCGAGTTGTAAAGTCAAAACGTCATAGGGAAATTTACGAGGTGGCGAAAAGCGAGGAAATCTTTAAGTCGTTAAGGTTTGAAATTTTGGAAAAATGAAATTAAGCGAGGTACGCCCTGCGCATCGAGGTTGGAACACTTCACGAGGGATTTACTTGCTCTCCATGACCCGATTGCCGGTCAAAACTGCCGAACATTGATGGCATTAATATAAGATTTAGGGTAGATCCACGAACAAGTAAGATCAGATTCATACAATAAATTTGGCTTTATTTTGTGATTTGACAGACTTGTTCAAAGGCTGCAGGGTTTTCAAATATATACGAAATGTTTCATTCTGTTTTGGATATTTTTCATATGCATACAGAGCTCACCTTTCTTCGAGGGAACTCATTTCTGCATGTATACACAGGTCTACTGCAGAAGAGGAAAAAAGCAAGCTTCAGCTATGGCGCCAAGAAGAGCAGCGAAAGCGGGTGTCGAGGTTGCAGCGCAGGGTTCAGACAACGTCTCAGACACTTCTCCTTGGACTGCCGACTCAGTAGACACATGGTCGACTATCTCAGATATTCTGAAATCCGGGTTGATAAACTGCCCAGACTCAGATGACGATGACATTGATATTGTAAGGGACGACCTGAACACTAAGTACAAGATAGTTATTCAGTCGGGGATGCACCTGGTTGCAGCTAGACCTCGGTTGCTCCCATACTACGACATGATCCAATGGGCATTGGATCATGTCGACTTACCCACTAGAACCATCATAAATGATCGACGAAACACGGTCGGGACTTTCAGACCAGAGCATATCCAGTCTATGTATAGGCTGCCAACGACTTCTGAATATATATATGGCAGTGAATTCCTGCAGGAATTCAAAAAGAAGGAGTGCGAAGAATATGATAAAACCATGGGTGGTTTGATAAAAGACTAGGTTTCGCGCTCCGCAACATTTAGAGTAAATGATAAAGGCGTGTATTCAATTTCTTCGCTGGAGCCACCATTCATATATGTGGCAATGATGGCATGTTGGCTTTTCGGCAGTGAGGATACCGCACATTTTTACATCCGGTGGGTACCCCTTATCTTTCGGGTAGAAGAAGGTAGCTCATTCAATTGGTCGAAGATGCTCTCCGATAGTTTGTTCGACAGGGTCACGGATTACCGGGAGAAAAAAGCAGCCGGGAGGGCATCCAGATTCTTCATGTCCGCGTATATCATGGACGCAATTTGCTCCATGACGCCTTTCCCTTTAATGAATTGGGCTTGGAGTCCAACCAAGGAAAAAAATGTACATGAGTACCATGATAATTTGTGGGAAAATAACGCAAATAAGTTTATTTATGAGATTTTCAATTGGGTGATGGTACCCCTGCACGTCGCCATTTTTGGTCTTACACCACCCCGCATCTCTGATAGCATTTCTGCGAATTTGAGCCGTATCGTAGACTGGTACGTAGAGGAAGAATTCTCTTATTTGAGATTTTTCAGAGCCACTGTTCCTCCTCTGGCGCTCCCACAATTCATCCCCGACAAGCTAGCCTGTCGCGAGATTGCTCGGCAAACAGTAATCGGCGGAGTGAGCAAAGAGCTCAAAGTGTCGGCCAAGAAGGTATGGCCATCTTTCCCTATTCGGATGAATTCATATTCATTATTAGATTTTGGACATGCTAAAGTGGAGGCTGCAGCCATTGAGGACTTGAGCCTATTCTCTATCGAGTACAAAAAGAATGATCCCCTGGGAATTGTAAGTGCTCATTTGGGAAATTGTGGATTGAAGAGGTTCGAACTTGAATATTCGCCCTCGGATGATGTTTTCCTAGGGGCGAGATCCTATTCGGAGGTGCAATTTCGAATCGGATCCCTGCCACCCACAGACAGAGCTTCTGTTTTAAAATTTCAAGAGCATAGGAAAAGATGCCTTCCCGTTCTATTGGGAGGATTGGGACTTTCTAAGGATAAAGAAAAGGAGGCCGGAAGTTCTATGGGACAGACTTCTAATCCCGAAAAACGTCAGGAAAGGGAGCAGGAACAGAATCCCGAACAAGGAAAAAGTCCCGAGCGAGAGAAGAGTCCTGATCCGAAGAAGAATCTAGAAAAGAAGAAGAAGCTTGAGCAGGAGGAGAATCCCGAAACAGAAAAAGAGATTACTGATCCTCCCAAGGAGCATAGTCCTGAGATGAAAATAAAGGACATAGACCCACCGAAAACTCAGAAACCGAAGGCGGGGACTAAGACCTCTGATCCCCCAAAAGAGAAAGATCCACTCAACACACCAGGGAAAATAGCGAAGCAAATCAGGGCACCCATCACCTCTATCACCCCTTTGCAGTCAGCGCAAGGAAACATACAGGAAGGATGGATTTTTGGTGAAGAACTGTGGCCTATAAGGGCAGAGGAGCTCCCTCCTAATGAATTCTTTTTTGACAAAAAGAGGAAAGCTGTAGTAAAGCGAGAATTTTACCAAGAGGGAGAGTCCACTGGTAAAAAATTCAAAGTGATGACCGATGGGATGAATAAAAAGAAGGATGAATTTGCCACGGAGATTGCAGGGACGCTGGGAGCGTACGCGACGACAAATCAATTCTCAGTCACGGCGTTAAAAAATCAACTCAGAGCAAAGAATCGGTTGATCAAGACTCTTGAAGTCCGAATAGCTTCGGCTACGGAAGATGCTAAGAGTCAAGCGAGTGGGGCAATAGAGTTGGCCCAATTGGCCGATAAGAAAGAAATTGAAGTCCTCAAGACCAAACTAGAACAAGCAAATTCCCTGATCCGAGATGGTCGGGTACAATCAGGCCAGCAGAGGGATGCGATTGCACAGCTACAGACTCAGTTGAAGATTGCAGAAAGCAAGGTGGTTGACATCAAGATCATTAAATCTCAAGCGACTGATATTCAGAGCAGGATCTCCTCTGCTCAACAAAGCCTTCTAAACAAAGTAGAAGAGATTCGAGAAGACTGCTTGTTAATACAACGAATCTCTGAGAATCTGATTGACAGAGAAAGGAACGCAAAAGCTGCTTGGGTCGCTTTCCAAGAGGCAGTGATAACGACCAACAACAGGTTTTCAGGGCATCCCATGCTCACCATTGTCGAACAAACCAGGGGTAATATCTTGTTAAATAATTGGGAACAGGATATTACTTTGAGCAAAGAGCAGGCTCAAAAAGTGGCAAATTCATTAGAAGAGGCCGTCAATAACATAAATGGTGAGCAGTTGGGGATAGAGATTGGAGGTGACACAGAGGCGCTAAGGCAGACAAATATAGATCGGATTTCTCTCGACATAAAGGAGGGGAATGACAGAAATTTAGCGGAAATCTCCCAGATGGACAGGATAAACCTGGCTCAAATCTACAAACATTTGATTCAGCCTAGTGCACAACTTGGCGCCCTTGAGCTCGTAGATATACAAATAAATGATAAACTTCCACATTTGGCCCGAGAGTGTTATCTTGCCGAAGCCCGTTGTCAGGCCGAGCCTTCACAGCTTGTGACCCAATTTGTGGACAAGTGTATCGTGTACATTGAATCCATGCAAGGACGGGAACCTAGCACTTCTTGAAGATAGAATAGGTGAAATGGAGTTGTCTCGTTCCCCCCAGCTGTCAATGCAAAGCCTTCACAGTTTGTATTTCATTTTTGGGACAAATGTATCATGTGTATTAAATCTAAGCAAAAACAAGCACCTGGTGCCTTTTTGAAAATGGATTTGGACAGATGGAGTGATTTCGCTCTTCCGAACCAAGAGGCCGATCTTGTATAAATAGATCACAAAAAGAAGAGAAAAGGGTTGGAATTTTTGGTACTAACTGTAAGAGAGTTTTTGCATCAAAGGAGTTAATACAAGCAATTTGAAGATTCCCGATTCTGTCACGACTGTGTTGCAAGTTTGTTTTGTCATGTTCTTTGTTTCTTTTCATTTTTCTCTACATAATTGACGTGTATCACTGTAATTTAGTACGACCACTACTATGGTGAAAGGTTTGCATCTTTTTCTGTAATTGTCTCTTGTCTTTCCTCTGCACCAACTATTAGCGGGTGTAAGACCAATTTACACTTACAGAATTTTATGTTTATTTACACTAAGTCAATTATGTTTATGTCATTTGCTTCTTCTGTGTATACGTGAGTTTTCCACTGACAGGAACTTCGCGTCATCTGCAGCTTAATGTTTTCCCCCATCTCACGTTATTTTTATCAGAAACAACACAGTTACAGGAAAGGGCCTTCAATTTGCATTCTTATTTCGTTTTTTCATGCAAAGGGTTTCTCTTTATTTTCGTCCGAATTAAAACAGCAAATAAATGATCTCTTTAAAAACCAATTCCATACTGGAAATGTTACTCAATGATTGTTCCCGCAGCAACTCAACCTAATATTGAACCTAGATTCTCTAGTCAAATACATATCGCTTTAAATCTCTTAGACACAATCCTTAAAACTGCGAACACCCGGGACGAATTGGAACAATCATGGGCAGCCATTGAGCGTGACATAACTGCTCAAGAGCAGTTGGAAGCTAGACGACGAGAACGTAGAAATATTCTCTAGTTTCTCATACCAAAGGTTAGTATAATCCTGTATCAATCTTTAGTATGCTTTCGGATGCCTTGACACTGTACTTTAAGCCTTAGTACAGACTCAGGAACAACACATCCTTCACATACTCCATCAGGGGGAACAACCTTAGATATTCTAGTAACCATGTTGTTTTTCACCATTAGCTTCAACCTCAAAAAATTCATATGTCTAAGTTGTTCATGCCAAAGTTTGTTCTAGCAAGAGGTTTTAGCTATGAGTGTAGTCAATCTTGGATATTTCTTGGGAAAGTCATAAAATTATGCAATCTATGCTTAGGTTCGAGAAAAACCTTGGCAACAAAAAAAAATTCATGTGCATATCCTTTACAACAAACGAATTTGGCCAAACTTCTACCTTCTTGCTAATCTAAGTTAGATGTCATACAAAAAAAAAATTGGCACTCAAACTAGGTACATGATACACATCATTCTAACTCTCAATATTGCCACAACTAGAAAAAGTAATTTTATATCATTTGTTATAAAGATTTGTTGTTCTATAGCTTCAATGAATGAAGCAAAGAGAGAAGCATCCTTAGCCATATGATGAGTGCAACTAGAGTCGACTATCCATTCACTTTGATAATTATGAACATGCGGGGCTTGGGAAGCACTCACAAAATGCATAGTTATCTACTTTACCTTCTAAAGTTCATTTCTACAAGTTGATCGATCTTCCAATCAACACATATATTTCAATCTTCTTCAGTTTATCCTCCAAGTTCTTAGTTTTATGCCAAAAAACCTTCTCCATATGTCTTGATTTTTTGTAATAACGATAGGCGTTTTTCTTTTTACCTTTATTAGTAGAATTATTATCACCATGCTTCTTCTTAACAGTCTGGTCAATGCAATCATGTTCTTTTTTCTGATTTCATTGTTGACATATTTCTCTATAATTCCATCAACCTTTTCCCTTCAACAAATCTACTAGTTCTTTGATCTCAAGTTTCCTTTCATCAAGTAATTTTTCCTATGCCCTAATCGTTAAACCATAGAAATAATCAAAGTAATAGTCCTTAATATCATATTTTATGGAGGTCCACTTGGTATAGAACATCGGACATAACACATCATAGAGTGTATTCATAATCATCGAGATTTGTTCTATGATTTGACCATCTTTCTTTGAAAAATATTTTCCACATTTAGCCATTTAACTAAATTTCCTTTACATGGGTCAAGTAATCTTCAACTTTCAAAAGAGAGAGGATACAAAGAGATCAACTCTTTCTCAGTTTGAATAACCTGAATTTCATTAGTTTTATCAATCAAATTCTTCAACTTCTTCCAGTTATCATTTAGATAGTTAATCCTACTTTTATGGAAGTGAATCTCCCTAGAGATGTAGGTGTTGGGTAGGCAATTTTGGGATACAATTTTGATAAAAAGTCTAAGTATATAAGATATGCATAGAAGAATAAGGATGAATAGGGAGTGCACAACAGAGTCACATCCATAAGTACAATGCACAATAAGAGGAATAAAGAAGAGAGAAGAATAAAGCAAAAGATAAAGAAATAGAAGAAAGCGAGTGAAAAGGAAGGATGACAACCCGACTTGATAAAGATAGAAGGATGCACAAAAGCATGAAGAATAATAGTAAGAGTGTAAAAGTAGCATGCAGACGAAAAACCAGGTGAAAGCAGCTCAAATGGCCAGTTAACTAGAGTATTCATGCATTGTAATAGGGTTTTGGGATGAAAAAAGTAGGGTTTTAAGCCCTAGAATTTATGTATAAATATGTAATGGGTTGGAAGAATATGGATTCCTCATTTTTGGGTTATCTGGTAGTTATTGGTATGGTTGTATTATGTTTCATTGAGGATAGGAATTTATGTCTGAATGTTAAGGAGATGATTTAGAGGGAGAGAGAGGCTTGAACTACAGAACATTTAGGCTAGGAGAAAGGAAAGATAACCATGATATCTTTGTAAACACAATGCACAAGCCTTTAGAAATTAACAAACACATAATAAAGAAGCCAACCATTGTGGACATAACCCAGAGTTGGGTGAACCATGCTAACTCCCGTGTCAAATGTTTTTTGTGTGATTGTTCACAGATTCTTTTTGATGCTTATTAGGTTAGATTTATATTAAGTGGAATCATTGCAAAAGTGATATGAATGTTATAGTAATGGGTTTATGTTGTAATCTAGAATATAATGATAATATGACTTTGGACTCACTAAGTAGCTAATAAAGAACAAGGACATAACTATGTGCACATAACTAATAAGTAAGAATGAATAGAATGGTCACCTCCCATTCCCTCACTACTGCAGAAACCTGATTTTCACAGTCCCAATAGATACCTAGAGTGATACTTCATATGTACATGCAGGTGATGCCGAAAGGGATGGTGTCTGGATGATTTTGTTGGTCGAAGACAACTCAAACCTAGGGTCTTACAACTATGCACAATGCCAACAAATGGTTCCATTGCCAGGATCCAAAATTTGCGATTGAAGGAATGTTTTGGAGGCCGACTAAAAAAGAGATCTCATAATGGTTGGAAAGGAAGGAATACAAGTTTGCTCGACAAGAGAAGAAAAAACCTTGGATGAGTGACAAGCAATGGATGCAAAGGTATGTGTATAAAAAACTGCATGAAGTTTTCTTTGGCGAATTTCCAATTATTCTGACTGAGTGGCTAGAAATATTAGTCAAGAATACTAGAAGGCATCGAACTAAAACACTGAGGAATTGGACTCCTAAGTTGGTAAGACAATTGGATTCTGTAAGTAATCCAACTACTTGTGCAATTGATTTTTGGCTGGATAACATACTGGGAGGATACATTACAAAATTTGTAGTAGATTGTACCCTATCATATAGTGTTGCAGAAAGGGACTTTTTCAAAGGTCCACGTGGAAGGTTTATGAAATAATTGGGTATGTGGATAAAGATGTTGTTGTGTGACAAGTGTGTGATGATGATGGAATTTGAATGCTAAAGGGGCTCACACACATAGGGGAACCAATGGATGACAAGAGGATAGTCTAAGAACATGAGAGAATGAAGGAAACAATGAAGAAGGAAGGAAGGGATGAAGGATGCAGATGATTGAAGAAGGCATACTAGAGGAAGAATACAAGTTTGGAGTATTGCGTGGAGGAAGAAGCTGTACGAGGCTAAATATTGGGGTTGGGAAAGGAGAGTCACACAATGAGCTAGAGGGGAGAGAACCTAGCGCAATAGTCAAAATCGTGGAAATACCACACACACAAGGAGAAGAAGAGGAGTCCTAGTCCTATCCAATAATAGAAGAACCATTAAGTCCTACTTAGACTGGGTCCTATGTCAAATCCACGACCCCATGTGCATCACCACAGTTAGAGGTAACAATTGAAGACTTATCAAAAGAACTTATACTTAGCAAGGGAGGACATAGTAGTAGCAATTAGAGTAGTGAAAGTAGTGCCCGGATTCAGAGTCAACCAACATCACTAGAAAGAGGGACTACACGAAGCAACATGGAAGGGGTAGAAAACACCCTTCGATTGCCTAAGTTATAGGGAATTGGGTTAGAGGACCTAGAAAAACATCTATTTGTTTATGAGACAATTTGGGACGCAAAGAATGTCCAAGACGAGGCTATAAATATTATGCAGTTGGCCATGACATTTAGAGGTCGCGCACTAGTTTGGTACATGAAGCTGTAGAGTACCACACCTATAAGACATGTCAGGATTTTGGTAGAGATAAGACAAGCATTGCTAAAATATTTCAAGAAGCCAAAGTTTGAGTCACAATACATTACATAACTCAAAGAGATTAAATAGGTGCAAACATAGTCAATATGGGACTTCGATCAAAGGTTCAAGGATATGATGGGTAGACTGACTTTCCATATCCCCAATCAATGACATCAAGAATGGTTTATTGTAGGAATTCTACCACACATTTGCAAGTTGTTAATTCAACAGAATGTTGTGTCAACACAGGAGGCGATGGAAATTGAAATGAAATTGGAATCATCCTCGGTAGGAGACAGTGGAGGGATGGCAAAAGTTTAGATGCAGTTGCATACTTTGACGATTCAACTGGAAGAACTTACAAAAGGGAAGGAGAAATGTGAACACATATGGTGTACCAAGTGTAGGATTGAAGGCCATCTCAAGGATGAATTCCCAACATTTGCGCAGTATTTGGCAACTAGAGCATCGAATCCATTACTAGGAGGGGGATATTGCGAGATATGTAAGAAATGGGGACATCATCCAACTAACTATCCATTACTACATAAGTATCAGAGTACACCAAGGAACTTGTTCTGCAATTTATTCAAGTCCATTGGACATGAAGAGAAAGATTATCATGCGTTTGATTTAAAGAGGGAGAGAACTTTAGATATGTACAAGATTTAGGAGGAGAATACTGCAGTAGAAGGAGGTGTTCCACAGTATAATAATCAAAGAAGCTTTAATCTAGGGAACAAAGGAAACTTTGGCAGAGGTCTAGGCAAAGGAAATTTTGGTAGAGGAGGAAGAGGGCCGATTATATGTTACAATTGTAATCAACCAAGGCACTTGGCCCGTGACTTCCTGAATTCGTGTACAAGGTGCACATACTATAGAGCACTGGACCATGCGACAAAATATTATCCTAAAATAGTTGCGAAATGGCAAGTAAGAGGAAATCATAACCAAAATCCAACTCAAAATGTACATAAAATATCAATTGAAAAATGCAATGAAGGACCAAGAATAACAATTGTTACGCGCAGAGGAACTAGAACAGGAGCCGATGTGACGAATGGAGGGAAGAAAAATGAGCAATGGGTAAGGAAGTTAGTCGGGACTATGCCAAAATTTGATCCTCAACAAGAAAAAGAGACATATCAAAGGGCAAGAAAAAAAATACTTGGAAAAGATTGGGGAGCATCAACATCATTTGCGCCTCATGTAGGAGATCACAATGTGAACAACTAGAAAGGTAAGCACGCTAACAAAATTACTGAGGAGTTGTGTAGAGATAATTAAATATGAAACTGCACTGATTACACTCAATGACATGATTGATCACTGCACACGAGGAAGGGAAAATCCCATTGCACAAAGGGTTGTGAATCAGGTACTACGCAAAAAGAGGACCAATAAAGATTTTAAATTTAGTGCGTAAATTGCGGAGTATGATGTGGATAATTTTATCTTGGACTTGGGGTATGGTGGGAATATTTTACCTAAGCAGACATGGGATATGATGGGAAAACCAAAGCTAGTATGGTCTCCTGTTTAGTTAAGGCTCACGAATCAACACAAAATAATATCGATTGGGTGTTTGATAGGAGTACCTGTGAACATAGATGGGGTGAGCAGTGTAACGAATGTTGAGGTTATTGATATCATGGATGACAATCAACCATATCCAGCACTGATGGGACTAAAATGGGATTTTAATAACTAGGTTATCATTAACCTAAAGAGGATGGAGATGATACTTGAAGTTGGATATTTGAAAGTTATTGCACCTTTGGAATCATCAAAAGGAAATAGATACATAGAGGTAGCCAGAGGAAATGACATTGAAAACTTATATAACATGACTGCCCAGATAGATGATTATGTAAACCACATTGTTGATGGTATGCTAAGTTGGAGAAGTATTAGGTCATGTGCATCATATTTTGAATAAGGTCTAGAGAATTGGCAGCAAAGAATGCATGAAGTCTCAACTAGACGATGTGAACGCATAACCCAATCCTTGCACTAGATTGGACCAGAATTATTTGATCCGCCAGGGTATGATGGATTGATTGATATAAGTTTTTTTGTAAAGGAATTTGATTTGAAGGTACCCAAACAATACAGGTTTTTGGCACTTGAAGTTGTCCTAAAAGTGACCCCAACTAGATGGTGGGCTACACACAAAGAAGGAATGAAAGATTGGCCATATTGTAGAAGGCTAATGCAAGTCAGGTTTGGTACTAAGGTTGAAAATATTACACCAAATTATATAGGAGAGAGTGATCCAACAAGTCATGTTGAGCAGTGCATGATCTTAAGTATTTCAATACCGGAAATAGAATGGACGCACAAATTTATACATAAGGACACAATTATGAAGAACTGGTATTTGGAATTGGAAATGCGTAGAGAGACAACAAGATGGGAAGAGTTAGATCATAGGTTAAAAGTTACATTTACGTTTGAACATGAATCTTCATCAATAGATGCAGTGCTACAAGCTATTCAAGCTAAGATATTCTTAAAAGAAGGGTCGATGGAGGTGGTACTAGTGTGCAGTGCACACAAAGCTACTATGACTGTCCATGAGTTATTGGAGTGCTATAATGTGGCTAAGGAAGAACATGATGAAGAAGATACCAGAAATGTACAAGTACCCAAGACATAAGGAGAACATGCAGTAGAAGGACCAGATCTTGAATCTGCCACATACACCCAACTGATAATTACGTGAAAGGTAAACATTGGGACGACAGAGAACCTGAAGTTTGCATAGATAGGGGATTACTGGAGTGATGAAATAATAGAGAATATTGCAGACTTGTTGTGCGAATATCAAGATCTATTCCCAACAAAATTTTCAAATATGAAGGGGATAGCAAGGGACCTAGGTAAGATGAATATTCTGCTGAAACCAGGAGCTAATCTAGTGTGACAGAGACCATATAGGTTAAATCCTAAGTACAAGGAAAAGGTTAAAGTTGAGATAGATAGGATGTTGGATGCAGGAATGATCCGGATTTATGTAGGAACACAATGAAATACATAAATACACATAAACCCAGAGATGCAGCGGAAATAAGACTTCATTTCATTAATAACAAATGACTGAAAAATGATTACAGACAGAATGGAAATAAACTAGCTAGGGTGCTGGTAGCTTATCTCTGAGAAGAGATGTGGCAGATACTGGCCTCTGAAATCCCTGTTAAAATGATGCTCAAAGGCCTATATATTATTGAGAAACAATGAAAAACCCTAAACATCCAAAAACCTAACCCTAGGAGATGAAACACCAGAATATGGGCCCCGTTGGGGTAAATTGGTACATCAATTTCTCGGGGTCGTAACTTTGTTATAGTATCTCTGTTTGACGCACATGATACATCATTAGAAATATCTATCCGAGGAATACACTGTTGATAGAAAATATCAAGTCCAAAATAGACTCATATTCGCCGGACCATTCATGCCCAAAAAATGTCGTTTAGGGCCTCAAAACAACTCCTTAAGTTAAGGACCTGAAGAACTGCTAAAAATAGTAAATTGTGCTACAATTAAGGAAACTGAAAGAAAGAATGGTGTGGGTCCAAGTGAAATAGGTGAGTGGCCACCAATATCCACCTGGATCAGTCCTCCCCCCTTAGGAAGCAATGGTCCCAATTGCATTGAGTTCCTCCATGATATGAGGAAACTTCTGCTGAACTTGGTCCCTGGTGAAGGAGTTGGCCTGCTTTGACAACTCGATATAGCTGGATCCTCTGTTGGTGGGTGTTCTTGATCTGTGTGTCCATAATTAGATCAGTTGTGGCTTGTTCCATGCAATCTGGGTTTAACTTTGTTGGTGTGAGTTGTTCTTCCATGTTGGATGCGTCTAGTAGAGGTGGAAAGTAGGGCCAAAGGTGGTCCACATTGAACACTGGGTGCAGACCAAGGAATGGTGGAATACCGAGCTCAAAGGATTGTCCCCTACAACCTTGGTGATGGTGTATGGCCCATATCGGAGTAGGCGAATCTTACGGTAGGGTCCAACAAGGGGCTCCTTTTGCAAATGTAGCCATACTTTGTCTCCGACCTGGAAGTTGTGTGGCACCTGATGTTGATCATGTCGTTGCTTGTACTTATCATTGGCTCTGTCCAAGATGTCATGAACTTGTTGGAAGATGAGATGAATGCGCTCAATGAATCTGTTTGCCTTGTCAACCTCAGACTGGACATGGGATGAATTTGCCCGAGTAGCCGCAAATGGCATGGCTACGTCAATGGGACATAGTGGCTGGAATCCCAAACCCACTTGAAAGGGGCTGTGGCTGGTTGAGCTATGGAGAGCCCGGTTGTAGCTGTGTTGTACATAGGGGAGGCTTTCATACCATGTGCGTGGATTCTTTGATTTGTACATGCGCAAAATGTGTACAATCATCTGGTTGACGACCTCTGTCTGGCCATCAATTTGCAAATGGAAAGCTATGGACTTGGTGAGCTTGGTGTCCAGCATCGACCAAAGGCTGGACCAAAATGTACTGAGGAACCTGCTATCCCGATCTGAGATGATAGATTTTGGGATCCCAAAGTGTACCCACACTCATTCAAAGAAGAGTTTAGTAGTGGCTTCTACTGTGATATTCTTCTTCCAGGCCATCATAATGGACATCTTTGAGAATTGGTCGACGACCACAAAAACACAGTCGTTGCCATGCTTAGTAGAAGGAAGGACCGACATTTAATCCATAGAGATGGATTCCCAAGGTCGACTGGGGGTAGGAAGCAGAGTATAGAGGCCTTGCTTCTTGATGGTCGGTTTGGAAATGGCACAAGCAGTGTAGGACTTGATGTACTTCCCGACATCCTATCGAAGGTTCAACCAATAGAAATAATTTTGTAGTACTGCCATGGTTTTCTCGACCCCGAAATGCCCAGCGACCCGACTGTAGTGTGCCTCCCAAATCATCTTGGCATGCTTTCTTGAAGGAACACAAAGGTGTCTTAGGTGACAAAGCAGGGCATCCTACAGGTGAAAATTGGGAACTTGCTTACCCTCCAAGAGTGTATTGTATGTGTGGCATAATTCTAGATCACTTGTGTAGAGAAGCGGCCAATTAGAAGTCTCGTGCCCACAAGAGTTGAGCACAGTGGTTAGCACCACGATGGGTGGTCAACTGAGGCAGTCTACAACATTATTGGTGCTGCCTTTCTTGTACATAATTTTCAAATGAAACTGTTGCAGGTATGTGGACCACTTCTGATGGCGATCGTTCTGCAACTTCCCTTGTATGAACTGTAGGGGTCGATGGTCTATGTGGATGACCGTTTCCTTTCCCAAAATGTAATGCTTCCATTGCCGACAAGCCTGCACAATGGAATACATTTCTTTGTCATAAGTGGGATACTTCCCGACTGTGTCAGAAAGTGTCTCACTGTGACATGCCACTAGATGCCCATGTTGATTAAGGACTGCCCCAATGGCATAGTCAGAGGCATCTGTCTCGATCTCAAATGGTTGTTGCAAGTTTGTTAATGTGAGCACTGGTGCAAAGCAGAGGTGATGCTTCAACTCCCCGAACGCCTTCTGTTGAGATTCAGACCAAAAGAATTTTTCTTTAGCTCCTCCCTTGGTGACTTGACTCAGGGGCCAAGTGATATGAGAGAATCCCAACACAAACCTACAGTAGAAATTGGCAAGACCTAAAAAGTTGCAGAGGTCTGTTAGGGTGGTTGGGGCTGGCCAATCCCGAATGACTTGGATATTTTTTGGAGCCACATGCACCCCCCGCTCATCAATAATGTATCCCAGATACTGAACCTGGGTCATGCCAAAAGTGCATTTCTCCAAATTGGCACACAACTTGTGTTGTCGCAGTGTTTGGAGGATTTGTCGGATGTGGTGGAGGTGCTCTTCCCAAGTCTGGCTGAAGATCAGAATGTCATCCAAGTACACCACTATGGCATGACCAACCATTCGAAAAGGCCTTCCTTGGACTTGAAGGTAGTCTTCCACACATCAGAGGGTTCAATTGGTACCTGGTGATACCCCAACTTCAAGTCGATCTTATTGAAATATTTCGCCCCCTTGAGTTGGTCCAGAAGGTCATCAATCCATGTGATTGGGTATCTATTCCAAACATTGATCTTGTTCAGTGCCCAATAGTCAATGCAAAGTCTCCATGTCCCATCCTTCCTCTGCACCAACACGATCGGGCTCCCACAGGGTGATGAACTCGGCTGAATGTGACCTTTCTGTAACAGCTCCTGAATATGCCTCTTGATTTCTTCATTCTCCATAACAGAGCACCGATAGATGGGTCCATTGGGAAGTGGCACACCTGGGGTCAGATCGATGGGGTGCTTGACCTGGCAGTGTAGAGGCACCCCTACGGGGGAGGTGAAGATGTCCTCGTACTCCTCCACGACCTTATCCATCTGTTGTTTTCATGCAGTAGGGCCCTTTCTAGAGGTCATGGCCAGAGTCTTCCTCTTTCCCTTAGGGCGGATCATTAGGAAAACAAATTTCCTGGTTTTGGAAATGAGCATACTGCATTGTTTTGTAGTAACCAAAGAGATGGTGGTAGGCGGTGCTATCTCCGGTATTCTGTACAGCTTATTTCCCAAGGTGATAATAACAAAACGAGGCTTGGAATCATATACAACATGTCGCTTCCACAAGTATGGTTGGACTAATAGTACATCAGAAACATCAAGAGAAGCAATGTCACATAATACCTCATCCGTGAAGGGCTTGATGCTGTAGGGAAGGCGACATTGTTAGTTGACGCAGAGGTCCTGTCCTTGGTGCAACCAACCGATGGTGTATGGTTGTGGGTGTGTTGTGGTCGGCAAGCCCAACCGCTTCATGACCTCTATCGAGATGAGGTTCTTCTAGCTCCCACTGTCGACAATGAACTGCAACGGGGAACCCTTTACCCACATCTTGGAATGGAAGAGACGCTCCCCCTCCCCTGGATCTTCTGGTTCCTCCTTCTGGATCTTTATGGTGACAATGGTGGCATTGGGCTCTGCATCGATAATCTACTTCCCCCTATCATTCCCCTTGTCGGGTTCTGATTCAGATTTAGAGCATGCATCCAATTCAAAAGCCTTCAACTCAGCTACCCATGACTGCTTGTGATCTGGATTATTTTCGGTACGAAATGAGAGCGGAGATATAATAAATAAATGCACAGAGATATTGTGTATATCTAGTAATATAACATAAATATATCATAGATGCAACCATAAACATAGAGATATAGTAATACACGATTTCTATTAATGAAATAAATGTACAGAGACTGTAAAAATACAGAGTGAAAGACTCGCTAGAATGGTGGCAGCTTATCTTTGAGAAGAGATGTGACGGCTACTCGCATTCGCAAGAAGATGATTACAA